>CM041803.1:1233212-1295712 GCA_023376895.1 Aspiorhynchus laticeps
AGAAATAATCACAAAATGTTTTAATTTTAATAGTAAATCCCCTTTATTTGCCCAAAATTTAAATGTTTAATTTTCATTAATTAAAATATAAATTAAATCAATGTTTTATAGCTTCACAGGGCTCTAGACTCATTCTTCCACGGGTCGCACTTGTGACTAACTTTCTCAGTTGGTCGCACGAGCACATCATTTAGTCGCAAATTTTTTTTTTTTATATACAACAATTGATTAATCAATGCATGCGGATGAACTTTTATCATAGTTTATAGTTATATGGTATCGAAAGTGTTCAACATTCAACCCGTTCTTTCTCATCAGTATTATTTGTGATTTAAATTTTGTGAACAATTCCTCTTTTCGTGTGCTTTCAATTTCAAATTCATGATCACGGTGTCACGCTTTACAAGAAAAGATAATGGTCTGTTTTGCTTATATCTATACACCTTTCAATATTTAAGTCTAAAACAAAAGATGGATTCATTGTTATTCTTAATTAAAAAGCACAACAACAATAAAACAGTACGTTACAATGACAAACTAGCTTACATAACATTTATTAACAAAAACGAATAAGACGAGGCATCACATGCTGTATTATACCGACTAATACATAACAGAATGTTTAGCAAACACTGAGGAATCAAATAATAATAATATAAAAAAATAAGGAAAGCCTCCATAGTGTAACGTGAGGTAAACGGCAAAGATAACAAGCTTTTCAAAATGAATACAAAAAGATAAATAAAGCTAAACTGGCTGCCGCTG
The DNA here is from genome assembly GCA_023376895.1 of Aspiorhynchus laticeps. Classification (NCBI taxonomy): domain Eukaryota; kingdom Metazoa; phylum Chordata; class Actinopteri; order Cypriniformes; family Cyprinidae; genus Aspiorhynchus; species Aspiorhynchus laticeps. Next base: position 1,233,978 of record CM041803.1, read on the forward strand.
ACAGGACTTGCATGTGTTCCATCATGTTCACCTGCTCTGGTTTAAGAAGCGCTCTTTTACTTTAGTTTGAAAACCAAATCCTCCGTTGTGCTCCGTCCGCTGCGCGCACCTTCGCTCGTGCTGACGCGCGAGTGAAAGCACAATGCTCCCGCTCTGCATACGCGCCGCTTCTGTGCTGCTCTGCTTACGCGTGCGGTGTGAAACCAGGCTCTACTGAAGCGCTCGTGCTGAAAGCGCCTCTCTTCACATGATCAGTGAAATCTTTCTCCTGCTGCAATGTGCTGCGGCTGGCAGCGCGCGCGCTTTGGAGCAGCGCAGACCATGCACTCGCACAAGTGCGACCATGTCAAATTTTTACTCGCACGCTCTCAAAAAATGGTCGCAGTCTAGAGCCCTGCTTCATCTGATAATCAGTAAAATTTAAATACACAACACAGAATTTCTGAGGGGAGGGGGGGGGGGGGGGCATTTCATAAGGCTACTGTAAGGATAAATAAAAATTGTTTGTATGCATTCAAATAACTAGACGTGATAAAACACAGAATTTGGTAACAATAAAACATAAGGTGAGAAAAAAAAATAAAACATTTCATATGGCCCTAAATAGGGGTGCAACGGATCGTAGATGATCCGTGATCCGTACGGACCAGTCCCCACGGTTCGGCACGCATGTGATTCGCGGATTAACTGATAAGTTTAACCACCATAGAGTGAAAGTTTATCATTTGCACGCGCTCCGTTTTCTGCGCTCAGCCGCTGCCGCACACACTGAAGCGCGCACACACGCAGAGAGAGAGCGTGAGAAAGAGAGGCGTGATTTAGATACCGCGTTTCAGACAACGCCTCAACGGATGGATACACACACACACACACACACGCACAAAGTTATGTTAAAATACCCGTTTTGGCAAGTATTCTGGTAAACACAATCAGTTATGTCTTAAGTTAACGTATACAGCCGAGAAAGAAACCGGATGTGTGTCAGTATTCGGTCCGTGCGTTTAGTCTTAAAGAGACAGCAGCCTATAACACCTGCTTCTATCTGCTAATCATCTGTATTTAACTCATGCAGTAAGCATTATTGTGTTTTACACTTAATTTTTACATTTCTGCACCTGAATACTACTGTTACTGTCTTTATTTATAATTTTATGTTGTAGGCTGGAAATCTATCTATTGGTTGAAAATCTAATTAATTTGTGTAATTGTTTTTGGTTTATTACTGACTTTAGTAGTTAAGCAACTTTTTTTTGCTGATCCGAAAAGTGATCCGATCCGTGACTCAAAATCCGTAGTATGATCCGAACCGTGAGTTTTGTGATCCGTTGCACCACTAGCCCTAAACATGTCATTTTTGTTACACTTTTAATAAATTAATGTTAAATTGTATAAGTTTCATGATTTTAATTAATTAGACATGCTTTTTGATTAATACAATTTAATTTGACCATGTCCAGAAAAATTAAAACGGAAAAAACAGAATGATTTCATAGAGCCCTATGAGAGACAGTAGCCTAAATGAGATCGACAGAGAGTTTAGAGCTGAAACACAGTCCTGTATGAAAGAATCACATCAAGCGCCTGCTGAATCCATTTATACAAACACTTACAGACGACAGCCTCGATTAAGATGCCAGAATATCTTCAGAGGAGAGATCTGTTTGTCTGACCTCAAAACATCTGGAACAAAGAGACGCACGAGACGCTCTGAGAGAGACTGAGAAACACCGGATCAGCAGATTCACACAAACACCAGGAGAAATCAGGACATCCCAGCATTCCCTGCGTAAGGAATCCAGCAGGTCTACGTGGAGTCTAGAACGGTTCACATTAGAGCGGCACGATTCTGGATAAATTGAGAAGCACGATTTTTTTTCTCAAATAGAGATCACGATTCTGAACTAAACAAAATAATGTGTGACAAAATATGAATTGCTGCAGTCTATTTAAAAGTGTTTAATTTAAATGAATTATTAAACATTTTAATATATAATACAGTATGGCCAGGTTTCACAGACGGGGCTTAGACTAAGCCAGGATTAGATCATAGTTCAATTAAGACATTTAAGCAATTTTTATAAACATGCTTAGAAACAAACATCACTGCTGTGCATCTTGAGATAAAACAAAGACACTGATATATTTTAAGATCAGTCAGTGCGAGTTTCTTTCAGTTGAAACAGCTCAGATTTACATTTTTAGGCTTAAGCCTCGTCTGTGAAACCCGGGGTATATGTATTTAAAATAGTGTATTTAATACACCAACTTTTAGAATTAAAATGATGAAAAATAGATTTGTATTAATGATTCAATGACTCACTCGTACCTCACTTGTTTCATTAATGGATGAATCAGTGTTTCTGAACGAATCTCGAATGAATGATTCAATAACAAACACATTTTTTAACAGTCACGTGTCGCCACCTAGTGGAGAAATGATGCAATCGACACAAACGTTGTTTGAAGCGCCAGCTGCTTTCAAAAGATGAGTGGCTCTATTTTGATCGCTACCATAGACATCAATGTTTGTAGCCGAACTATAAACTTTTATCCCAGTATTTCTATGAATGACTGTAAGACAGAAATAATACTGTGTAGTTGAAAAGACTGTTTGTGAAGCTTTTTCTTACCTAAACATGTTAACTGTCTGCTCTCTGGATCAGCAGAATGCAGATCTGAATGTTCCCGTATGATTTTTTCAAAGTTTTAATAGACACGGGCGAATCGTTGTCATTCAGAAATTAGATCGTGTGGGTAATTTGAATCGAGATCGCGATCTTTTAACGATTAATCGTGCAGCTCTAGTTCACATACAAACACAAACCGGCCTGATGACCGCTACTGGTGATGGATCATTGTAATGGTCTAACCACTACAGTTCAAAGAGCGATCCAGGCATGAATGAAGTCCAGATTCAGTCTAGATTCAGGTGGTCTGCAAACCAAAACCCTTCCAGAAACATCTCAGAGAAACCCAGCGGATCCTCATGAACGGCCCACGCCACACAGACGCAGACAGAGCGAATTACAGCAGAACCGCAGCTACAATTACAGCCTGTGTCGGGTCAAGCAATGAGTCTAGGAATAACATCCCAGCGGATGAAGCTCTGAGATTCAGCACTGGAGCGCTGGATTCAGCTTTCAATGGGTTATTTATGGACAAAACATCTCAATTGACCTATCGGTAAGCCCCGCCCCCCTTAGTTACGGTTGCTCACCGTCTCACAATCACAGCTGCAGTGAAAACCTTGTCACATGATGCTTTTGCACAATTTTGGACAGAGAAGGCCACCAAATGGGAATTAAATATTCCATGGAGGGATTTATAACATATTTAACAATAAATACGGAGGGTAACTGGAAGCGAGGGTTTATAGATCACAAGCAGAGAAGTCTCATATTACGATCACGGATGATAACATGCAGCATCAACACTGTTCATGTATCACAGCGTACGATTACATTAATGTACATTTAACCAGTTTAATACGAAGAGACACCCTTAGTTTATGTGTTTTTGACCTACACTGTACAAGACGCGAGAACATTAGGTTTGTACGTTAGCATAGACTCATTAACTTTAACGTTAGTTAGTTTTATCCAGAGATACCTCGCTGAAGCACAAGATAACATTAACTTTAATGAAAAGTGTAACTTAATGAGTGTATGACAAGCAGAAAATTAATGTTTTTGTCTTCATTTGTATTGGGGTTGGATATTTTGCTGTTTTGTTTGATTCAGGAAATGTAATAAAGTAAATGATATTGCTCATCCTCTCAGGATACCTGGAATCAAGTACCACACGCACATCGTTTTAACATTTTTGAAGCATAAACACCATAAAACCGATGCAAGCTTCAGATCTTGTAGTGTTTCTCTATGGAGCTGAAACCTAAAGATGTACGAGCTCCGCCCCCGTGCAACTGATACTCCACTGCCATTGGCTAGTCTGTGCTCGAGGGGAGGAGCTTACCGATAGCTCAATTGTGAAGTCACATGATCCACTGCCCGCTGAGCTGAGGAGCGTTACATCACAACACACAGACTGCAGACAGAGCAACACTCATCATCTGATACCAGCTCACACTCCAGGGGTCCGTTCCTCATACCTCGCTTAATACATCTGAGATGATCTGAAAGATGCCAGATCTAGTAATCATGATAACTGATCTCTGGCTAATTTGGTTCTCCAAATGAATTTGTGGATTTGATTAAAATATCTGGATTAAGATGATTACGTCGTGTTCCCTGAAAAGGGCAGATGTATTGATACTCGAAACCACGATCAGCAATGCAGCGATTGGCTGGCGGCAAGCCAGCAACATAATGACATCATATAATTAAAAAAGACACCTGACGAAAACAAATTGACAAATTTCTGGAAACAGCCAAATGAACAAAACTACATAAATGTAATAATAGATAAAACTTTTTTTACATGATTCCCAATTATTTTTATTCATAATTTCTAATATTTGTACAGGCTTTACATTTGTATTTCAATGTTGTAATTAGCAATTCATTTAATTTTATCATTGAAGCAGATTTGTTAATTAAAGTCTCTTAAGGGTCATGTTTTCTCCATCAAGCCACATCCTATAATATCAGTCACCACTCAAATTAATGCATGTGTGTAAGACTCCAATACAATTATAAAGTAATTATTTCATCATGAATACATTTTTCAACGAGTAAACCTGGCTGTGTCGATAGTATTATAGATGATTACGCAACATTATAATATTTTTGTATTAATTTTTTAATTATTATTATTGTCCGTGGATCAGTAGGGTACTCTTGTAATAAAGTAGCAGTGGCTGGGACAAAAATTAAGCATTAATTCTGCTTAAAAAGACGCGATCTAATCCTGTTTACATGAAATAAGCTGCTCCCGAGGGACCTGTTGCTATGGCAACAACACCGAGATGAGCTTCGAAGAACCAACCAATCCAAGATCAAGCGAAATCGTCAACAATCAAATCCAGCTAACTGAGTTAAGAACGGGCCCCGGGGCTCCAGACGGGGACCATTTTTTCAGCCGGTGCGACTAATATTTGTGGCGCGACCAGCGTGTTATCAAACCCATAAGCGCATATGAGAAACATCAAAAGGCAAAACAAAAGCTTTAAAGCTCTAAACATTACCTAATTTAAATGGGATGACCGAAATATACTTTGTGGTAAACAAACACTTATTTAAAATAAAATAAACAAAAAGATATCAAATTACAACTATAACCAGTAGATGGCAGCAGAGGAGCACTTACTAACTTATTACTCATTCACACTTTTTTTGCTTTATATTTTGATATAAAATTACTATTATAAAATATCAAATCATCAAGAAATCAAATGTTTGTCAAAGTTTTGCACTTTTCATGTGTATGAAGTAGAAAAAAATCACAACTTTTGTTCAATTTGCGACTGAAAGTAAAGAGCGTTCCTTTTATAATCACTTAAGTTGTCGGTCAGCTCAGTTTAATACTATAAAAATAATAATAGTACATTTAATGAGAGTAGAATATATCATTTTTAATGTTGTTAATAAAAGTAAATTATGTATGCTTCCCAACTCCAGCTCGGTGCTTTACTGTCAAGTGTGCATTATCAAGAAATAACGTGTAATATTATTAGTAACTGCACTTGTTAATGCAAAACAATAGTATTTTTATGATTAAATTATTTGTTTTTAATACCCCACCCAATGCTACCAAATCTTCTTCTTGTGCCACCATCTGTAGAACTTACTCTTATATACACATTACACACACACTCTCTCTCACACACACCCACTATACAGACTCAAACAAATACACACACACACTCTCTCTCACACACACACACTATACAGACTAGGCTTGCCGCGATAGACGGTGTTGGCGGTGATACCGGTGTTTAGCCGCAACACCGTTTAAGTCACTTGCACCGTCCCACACCGTCATTTTGATTTTTTTATAGTAATAAAAATCATTTAGTTCAGTTAGAGGACACTACAATTAAAACTGAACGCGGCTGCTGAATGCAGCACACCGAACGAACGACAGTCGCGCATCTCAGATCAGATTTCATTTATCACACGTGAGGAGAGTGAGTCGAGCTGACTGACGAGAAGAGTGAGGTGAGACAGACAAGAAGAGTGAGGTGAGACAGACAAGACGATGAAAGAAGAGTTTCAAAACGAAATGTAAAAGTGCCTGTTTTAATATTTTGGATTTTTAAAAGCCTGTTGACTTCTGCCATTAATCTAAGTCAGTGGTTCTCAACCGTTTTTTCACCGGGCCGCACTATGGTCCAAGTGCAAGTCTCACGAGCCGCACGCATGTCATTTACATATTACGTCATCAATACAAACCAACCAGATTTATAATATTATTTATAGCCTAAATATTATGACATCTAAACGATTACATTTATTGAAATAAATAAGTAAATAAATAAATAATTCTACTCACCATTAATAAAACACCTGACGCTGTCGGGAGCTGACCAATTTTGTGAAATTCTGCTGGAAAGGAGTAACAGCACAATGACGTTGCAGTCTGTAAGACGCGCACGGAAGCGTGACTTGACGCGCGACACTGCAGAAAGTGTGCGTTCACAAATGTAGCCTATGTTGATCCAAATATGAAAAGCATTTTCGAGTTTAATAATCTGAGGTTCTCTCTAGAGATGTTTCGCCACATGTCTGTAATTAAGGATGAAGGATGATTGCTGGGTGTTTATTTTCCCTGAACATCTTCAAGTGAGTGGCGCGGGGCAAACCGAGAGTCCAGCACTCTCTTCACTGCGGATGATGATGCTATTCTTGTTTGAATGCGTTCCTTCGCTGGCATTTACCACATTTCGTTTTCACCCTTAACAAATTTGTTCATTCTGATGCTCAATTTTACAGAACTAATGGCTGTTGATGACTATTTGAATTGAATTCTGCCAAAGTGCGCACTTGTAAGTGTTCGTTAAATGCGTAACATTAATTACGTGAGTACATTGATCTGCTCATGTCTGAAAATAATATATGAAAAACTAAATTATTTTACATAACATTATAGCTTATATTTGTTTAGTAAATTTTTTAATTAATGTAAAAACTAAAATGAACTGTAAAACTGAAAGTTATTTTTTAATTGTGTTCAGCACATGTAACTGTAACATTCAGCATGGTGGAGCGCATCTGGATTCGTGACGGATTCGTTAGAACCACTGATCTAAGTGATAATGGACGTTTTTTTAAAACATTCATTTCTCATTTATTTGGTTCCACAGTATGCTGATTTTTATTTTATTTAAACTGTGCATATTTCCCCCCCATTATTTTACATAAAGGCGTATGCCGTCCGTGCCTCCAAACTTTCTTATTCGTTTTGCTAATAAATGTTCTACGTTTCATAATTATCTGTTCCTCATTCTTTACTGATTTTTAGTTTTGTATACCTATTTAAACTTTATAAGTTATTTGTTATTTTATATTAGGCATATAGCATGGTGTATTTTTATTCGTTTTGTTAATAAAAGTTCTTTGTTCTACGTTGTATTTTGTTGTTGCTTGAATTGAATTCAAGCAATTGATGCAGAATTGCCGCTAATTTAAAAATGAAAGTAAAACGCGCACGGGGCTTTTATAAGCTATTTAAGCAAAGGAACGTGAGGAAAAGTGGGAAAACTCAAACGAACTAAAAACAAACAACTGCTTGACGCCGAATTGCCCTGAATTTAAAAGTGAAAGTAACAGGTGCATGGCGCTTACAGGCTATTTAAAACCGAAGGAAAGCTAGGAAAAGAGGGAAAACTCAAACGACCACCCCACCACGGTAATACCGGTATTATCGGTGTTGTCACACGTCGATTAACCGGTGGGAAAATTTCCTCACCGTCACAACCCTAATACAGACTCAAACAAATACACACACACACTCTCTCTCTCACACACACACACTATACAGACTCAAACAAATAAACACACACACTATACAGACTCATACAAATACACACACACACTCTCTCACACACACACACACACACACACACACACTATACAGACTCAAACAAATAAACACACACACTATACAGACTCATACAAATACACACACTCACACACACACACTCTACAGACTCATACAAATACACACACACACACACTCTACAGACTCATACAAATACACACACACTCACACACACACACTCTACAGACTCATACAAATACACACACACTCTCACACACACACACACACTATACAGACTCATACAAATACACACACACTCTCACAAACACACTATACAGACACACACACACACACACACACACACAAAACAGTCCAAACCTGTAAGCTGTGATGTTATTGTTAATAATCTACCACGGTATAAATGCTACAGCAGAATCTCGGACACTTTTTCACCATGATCCGGTTCAACCATCATAATGACTCCATGAAATATGGATGAGGCCAAGAGGGTTTCTGAGGTGTAGTATCCGCTTTCACGTGTTGAATCATTAATAAGAGGTTCAGCGATTACTGTGACGAGCCATTAATGACATCAGTGACCGTCCACATCACACCGAACCAGCTGATCCGACACACAACACCGAGCCAGTGTGAACGCAAACCAGAGCTGCTTTCAAACAATCCACTTTGTATAAAGCGCTATAGGAGACTGGAAACTTCAGCAGGATCATCATGTGTGTGGTTCAGTTATTATTGTGTCTGTGGAACAGATGGAGATGAGAGCTTCATTAGAACAGCTCTGAATGAAAACTATGACAGTTTTATGGTCTCTTTATTTTCAAATAGGCTTGCATATTACATTAATCTAACTTAAATCATTTTAAGATGTATTAGGTCCTCCTCGTGTGTCTGCTGAAGCCCCCTGATGCCTACCGCTGACAAGCATAAGCTACAGTATAAAGCAATCATAAACATAATTACTCAAAAAAGTCAAGTTTTAGTATTTGTAATGCTTATATGTGACCCTGGACCACAAAACCAGTCATAAGTGTCATTTTTTTTTTAATTGAGATGTATGCATCATCTGAAAGCTGAATAAATAGCTTTCCATTGATGTATGGTTTGTTATGATAGAACAATATTTGAAAATCTGGAATCTGAGGGTGCAAAAAAATCTAAATATTGAGAAAATCACCTTTAAAGTTGTTCACATGAAGTTCTTAGCAATGCATATTACTAATCAAAAATTAAGTTTTGATATATTTACGGTAGGAAATTTGCAAAATATCTTCATGGAACATGATCTTAATATCCTAATGATTTTTGTCATAAATGTATAATTTTGACCCATACAATGTATTGTTGGCTATTGCTACAAATATACCTGTGTTACTTATGACTGCTTTTGTGCTCCAGGGACACATAACTCATCCGTACATTTCTCAAAATGCATGAATTAAGGAATATCGCAGGCTTTTGCGCAGATACTCCACTCGCTCTAACAGCAGAATCTCAATCTCATCATTTTTACATGCTTAAATAATCATCCCCAGGTATGGTTAACTCTAACCTAAGTCAGGGGAATTTCAACCAATTGTAGTCAAAAATAAATAAATAAAGACTAGTCTCAAAGTCAAAATGTTATGCATACTATATACTTATCTAGATTCCCGTTAAAAACATTAGAGCCGAGACTCAAAACCTTTCAAATTAGAAACTAAGCTTAAACGTGGAACCTTGAGGAATCTGGACTTCAGTTCTAAGTGTAAGGAACAAGAACATGCCAAAGGTTTCAATATGTACATTAGAGATGGAACGATTACCGGTTTGATGATAAATCATGATAAAATTTCCCACGTTTCATATTTTAATTATCATTATAACCGTATTCGATTACTGCGATTTGAACAACTTAGGTTGTTCTAGAATTAAGGTAAGGTATCTAGAATTATTTATGGAGCAGATAAAATACATAATCATTTATTAATCAATTATCATTGACTTATTTTCTTTATTTAAAGGCTGAAATGTGAGTAAATTCAATATTAGTACTCAATTTAAGCTTGTAGAATTTAAAGTTTGAACTTATAAGTATATTTTACTTGGAATTGTTTGTTATTTTTACAAAGATTGTTTAAGTAAATATCAACGTCATGATCCCGTTGTTCCCATCATGCACTTGGGCATGAATAATTAATACGTTTTTTTTTTTTTTTGCTGTTTCAAGATGTATTTACGCTGTTTTATGGTCGCTTTTGTTGTTAGGTTAAGTAACTTGCTATTTTGTGACATCTGGAGTTACTCAAAATGACCCATTTTGTCTCTGTGTTCATTCAGTTAATAGCTATATTGAGTCAACATATTATCTTTAAAAGAATAACGAGTTGTCTACTTGCTTACATACGTGATTGTAACTTAATCACATGCTTTATAGGCATTTATTTTTCAGTGCTATGTTTGAGTAAAGTTTACAAACTGTGACTGAGTGAAATGTACTTGAGTATTGCAGGGTAAACTTAAAATAATTAAGTAGAAATTACTCATCAAACTCTACCTGGCCACATTAAATTTACTAATTTCCTTATTTAAAAATATGCGTGCAAAAACTTGCAAAATAAAAATTAAGTAAATTTGTTTTTTTCGGTGTATGAAACCTTTTCAAAACTTCATTTGAACATTTCGTACGTGTTATTAGATAAATTGTTATCAGTCATGTTGTCATTTAAAACCCGGACATCATTGGTAATGTTATTGTTTTAGTGATTATGCAAACAAAAACTCATTTTATTTGTCGTTTGTTGATTTTAAATATAAAACTTGGTGATTTATGTGTCAGTACTTTATCAGCACATTTTAACAATACGGTGATAATAATGATAACGTGATAATTTTGGTCACTATAATCATAAGAAATGTTCATACCGTACATCCCTAACTGAAATGAGCTCCAAAATACGACATTGGCAGCCGTGACATAAAAACACCAATTTAAAAAAACAGTGGTTCTGCAAAACCAATATATATTAATCACTCAAAAATAATTAGGATCTTTAAAAATGGCCAAGCATCACTGAACCAATCAAACACACATCTGCTGCTTCATTATGTTTTATGATCTGATGTGATGATGAGTGGAATCAAACACTAGCTCTCCACATCAATAATCAAAGGGATTTTAATTGTCCTTCATTTATTATAAACATACTGTACTGTTCAGAGGTCAGTGAATCATGATAACAGACTGTACGAGCCTCGTCCAAACGCCTCTTAAACCAGACAAACACAGACTAGACTCAGACGCCACGATGCTGAAATCTCAGCCACACTCGTGATCTAACAGTACTGGCCAGAAGAAATATTTATCATCATTAATAAGTGTAGAGCTCTATGATGTCCATGATGCAGAAAACAGACGGAATCCAGTCATAACTGTATTTATAGTTTAATGTCACGGAGTTTGTCAAAGTTTGGATGAATTAATCAAAAGCAGGTCACTTAAATCAAATGGTGATCTGGACTAGTATCTGATGTAAATCTGAATCCTGCATGTGTCTCTGTGTGAATGGAGCAGGGTTTTGTTTACTACATACACAGAGCGCGTGATTTCAGCGTCTGACGTCTCAATGAAGACATAAATACATCAACAATATCTCCAAAACTGATCAAAACCAGCATTTTACCATTTCATTTGAGTAAAACTAGTCATATCATATACACACAGAACTTTACTCGGCAACCCGTCAAAATAAAAGTCCTGTTTAACTTGAAGACATTGTGTCAGAAATAGCTATATTACTATTATTTAATAGAATGAACGTAATACTACTACTGTTGAAAAATAAAACTTTATTTTTTAAGAAATAATCACAAAATATTTTAATTTTAATAGTAAATCCCCTTTATTTGCCAAAAATGTAAGTGTTTAATTTATTAATTAAAATATAAATTAAATCAATGTTTTATGGCTTCATCTGATAATCAGTAAAATTTAAATACACAACACAGAATTTCTGAGGGGAGGGGGGGGGGGGGCATTTCATAAGCTACTGTAAGGATAAATAAATATTGTTTGTATGCATTCAAATAATTAGACGTGCTAAAACACAGAATTTGGTAACAATAAAACATAAGGTGAGAAAAAAATAAAACATTTCATACGACCCTAAACATGTCATTTTTGTTACACTTTTAATAAATTAATGTTAAATTGTATAAGTTTCTTGATTTTAATTCATTTTGATTAATACAATTTAATTTGACCATTAAAAAGGAGTCCAGAAAAATTTAAACGGAAAAAACAGAATTTAGAAAAAAATAAAACTGAATTTGTGATAAAATAAAACTGACTTCATAGAGCCCTACAAAAGCACTCCAGTCATTGAGTTCTTGAGCTGCTAAGATCAATCACAGTCTCCTCTGAGGACTCGGGTTCTTGTGATCATCTGTGGCTCATGGAGCAGAACATCTAAATCCAGTCAGACTCTGACAGATCGACAGTATTATACTGAGCGTCTCACACGCTTTCCATCCCAATCTCACACACGGTGACTGAATCATCACCAGCACTAGTGAAGAGAGACCGAACCCGTTTAACCACAGCGGCACTAACTACTTAAAGAGACAGTACACCCAAAAATGAAAATTCTGTCATCATTTACTCAGTCTCAAGTAGATCCAAACCTGTATGAATGTGTTTGTTCTGAACACAAAGGAAGATATTCTGAAGAATGAGGGAAACAGAGCAGTATTTTTCTCCTACTATAGAAGTCAATGGTTCCCAAAACAGCCTGATTACACACTTTCTTCAAAATACACTATATTGCCAAAAGTATTGGCACCCCCTTCTTTAGAACAGATGCACTTCCAAATCTGTGGCGACAACGATGGGAACATAATTCATGTATTTAAAAATTGTATTTCATCTCTGTTGCAACAGTTTTGTAAGTGTCTAAAATGACTGAACCCATATGTACAAGTCATTGGTGTTTGGTGAAGAGTTTTTGTGCATTTACAGTCACACCAGAGGTGTTAAACTGGGATTAGGACTTGGTTTTATGCAGACCAGTCAAGTTCTTCCACACTGACTCAATCAATCATTTTCTTTTTGAACCTTGTCTTATACACAGAGACATTGTCATGTTAGAATAGAAAAGAGTCCAAACTGTTAGAGGTCTGCTACCCGACCCGAGCCCGACGGGTCCCGAGATACTTTCAGGTCGGGTTCGGGTTAATGTATAGCTGCGGGCTCGGGTCGGGCTCGGGTTTGTAGCTAAACTAAAACTATATGCAGGCTTCGCTGCTTTCATAGACGCACACACAAATTATTGCACAGATATCAGAGCGATCGCGCAGCGAACACACAGCACAGACACTTTTATTAGTAAAATAGCTTCGATAGGCTACTGACTCGCAACGTTATATTTCTCTGCAATGAGGGGTAAAATCACAGTTTTTGAAGTAAGCCTCATTGCTTGTAGAGAGAGACGCGCAGACGCAGGTTCACACACGCAACTTTCATCCCTCTCTCTCTCTGTCTCTCGCTAATTCACATAAATGATTAATTAATTCAAATAAATGCAATATTACCGCACTACATCTCCGTGTCTGATTTAAAGTACGCCGAATGCTAACGAGCCTTAACTGACGAAAATGACCATAATTTGCACGGTGGAAGAATTATCGTCTTGTCATATAGGCTACAACCATTCAAAAACTCGGCAGAATTTATGTGACCGCTGCACCTGATGTTCATAAACTTTCATAACTGGCAAGTGTTTTTTCTTGTGCCTTGTGAACTGACCGAGCCTCGATGAATCTGTTTCTTTACATGTATTTGTTTACTGATCATTGCATGCAATCGTGAAATACAGCATCTTTCTCTCTTTTTTAAAAAAATTGGCTATTCGTTGTGAAAAAAAAATAATAAGATTTCGGGTTCGGGCTTTAAATTTAACTGTGCCGCTCGGGTCGGGTCGGGTCGGACGATCTCGGGTACGGGCCGGGTTCATGCAGACCTCTACAAACTGTTGCTATAATATTAGAAGCACACAATTTCCTAGAATATCATTATATGCTTTAACATTAAGATTTGTACTCATAGAAATTACTAAAGTAGTCAAACCTGTTCATTAGAAGGGGGTGCCAATACTTTTGGCAATATAGTGTATAGTCCTTTGTGTTCAGAACAAAGACATTCATACAGGTTTGGATCTACTTGAGGATGAGTAAATGACAGAATTTTCATTTTTGGGTGAACTATCCCTTTTAATCACGTGATCGCTGGCGTTCTGTCCCGACGGGACGCTCCGAGTCTTCATGAGCTCTGCGGGGAGAGGTTTACCGCGGTAAGAGCTTCACCTGCATGTGACACAATCACCACAGTTTGTGCGGATCAACAAAACACACACTGTGACATCATCATCATCATCATCATCAGGTGTACTATTATCAGCTGCGCTTCATAAATCAAAGATTTAAGCATTTTTATTACAACAAACACTGTCAAATGATTAAAAGTGAGTTCATTCAGTCCAAGGAGCCGTTTACACGACACCGTTTTCAACTAAAAATGCAAATCTTTTAATGCATTTTGACCATTCATTCACAGGACAACAGTGTTTTAGGGGCTTGAAAACACACGCTTTTGAAAACGATACCATTATTGCTTGTGAAAACATGCATGTGTCTATTGGCATGCACGAGTAGAACATATATGTGTCCCTGGAGCACAAAAGCAGTCATAAGTAACACAGGTATATTTGTAGCAATAGACAACAATACATTGTATGGGTCAAAATTATCCATTTTTCTGTTATGCCAAAAATTATTAGGATATTAAGATCATGTTCCATGAAGATATTTTGTAAATTTCCTACCATAAACGTAATTTGATTAGTAATATGCATTGCTAAGAACTTCATTTGAACAACTTTAAAGGTGATTTTCTCAATATTTTGATTTTTTTGCACCCTCAGATTCCAGATTTACAAATATTGTCCTATCATAACAAACCATACATCAATGGAAAGCTATTTATTCAGCTTTCAGATGATGCATAACTCTCAATTTCACAAAATTGACACTTAAGACTGGTTTTGTGCTCCAGGGTCACATATATGCACGAGCGAGTAGTGTTTCTTTACAAAGTGACGTCGCCAACTACTGACCTGGCATGAATAATACGGCTGTTTTCATGCATCTGTGTGTGAAAAAATCTTTTTTTTCTATTCTTAATACGATTGTTGTTGTATAAATGTACCCTAAATTACACAATGAGTGAATTAATTCATAAATTTACAGACAAATAAAAAGCAACATCATTTGGGACAAAGAAATTAAAGTATTTTTAAGAACATTAGGATTATATAAATGTGTCTGGATGTTTTACGGTGTAATTCAGCATTTTTACTGTAATATACAATGTTTTTAATTAGAAATAAAGTCTGCTCAACAAATTACCTCTAAATACCTGACATTTACAGTAATGATGTGAATATATGACGGGAAACTGTCATGAAAATAATGTCCCAATGCAGAAACTCTTCTAAAAACAGGCTTCGGTATTTTATGTCAAATATAATTGGTTGGTTTGACAGATAAACATGAGATGAACCCATGAACCCATATTAGATGCAAAACAGTCACAGATGTATATATCGCAGTGTTATGAGCAGTGCATTAAACTGGCTGTACATTGTATGTATATATGTGACCCTGGAGCACAAAACCAGTCTTAAGTGTCAATTTTGTGA
This sequence comes from Aspiorhynchus laticeps, assembly GCA_023376895.1. Taxonomy (NCBI): domain Eukaryota; kingdom Metazoa; phylum Chordata; class Actinopteri; order Cypriniformes; family Cyprinidae; genus Aspiorhynchus; species Aspiorhynchus laticeps. Next base: position 1,249,667 of record CM041803.1, read on the forward strand.
AATTGAGATGTATGCATCATCTGAAAGCTGAATAAATAGCTTTCCATTGATGTATGGTTTGGACAATATTTGTAAATCTGGAATCTGAGGGTGCAAAAAAATCAAAATATTGAGAAAATCACCTTTAAAGTTGTTCTTAGCAATGCATATTACTAATCAAAAATTAAGTTTTGATATATTTAAGGTAAGATGTTTACTAAATATCTCACGGAACATGATCTTTACTTAATATCCTAATGATTTTTGGCATAAAAGAAAAAATAATAATTTTGACCCATACAATGTATTGTTGGTTATATACCTGTGTTACTTATGACTGTCAGACAGCAGATGAGGCTCATATGGATGCAGATGAACTCACACAATCAACACAAATCCATTCATTTGAATTAAATAAGACTAAACTAATTACCTGAAATCTATAAACCAACTTCAGTGTCTTACCTAATAAACAGCAGTACAATATCACACACACACACACAGGCCTGCTGCACGTTCTCCATCAGCCAGAGTCATACTAATCAATGAAAAATCATTTAGCGTTAATTATTAGAACAAATCTGCACAATGACCAAGAGAAAAAATGGCACATTTTACCTTTACAAGAGGAAACCTCCTCTCACGAGACTGAGGTGAAAACCACAAATCACTGAGAGTATGAAGAGTGACTGATCAATGGATATTAGTGTCACACACACACACACACACACACACACACACACACACTCGGTCAGGTGAACCTGAAGCAGTTAAATGTCAACACACGAGACAAAGAGAGCCGGAGGAAAACGCCTCAGCGGCGGAATGATTGATTAGCTTGTATTGATTATCTTGGATCACTCACTTCCCGATCACCTCGCAGAGCTCGTACACATCCTCGAACAGCACGTCGTCGTCAGCCATAACGTTACCGTTACTCCCGCCGACAGATCCGCGGGAAAAGATCCGCTTTCCCTCAGAAACGCGCCGGGATCCTGTAACGTTAAATCCCCGGATTCCCGTCGACGACCACCGAAGATGTCCGTTCACACCGAGCGACGATGATGATGATGATGTCAGGGAAAATCAACGCTCCGGGATTCAGGTCGCGACGCTCCGGGAATCTGCCGCTTCAAATAATAAATGTCAATGTGACGCGAGCAACCGAGGAAAAAACCGCGCTGATGCGCCCGAGATCCCGCCGATCCGCCTCAAACATTAAAAAAAACGCGCTCAACGCCGCCGCCGCTCCGGTTCCCGTCCGACCGCGCTCATCATTGTCCGTTAGACGCGCCGGTACACGCCCTGATCTCCCGTTAGAGCGGTGAGGTAAAGCAGCGCTGCCGTGTAACGGTTTTCTGCAGCTCGGCGTCTCTCCTCCTGCTCCGCTGCTACTCCAGTCCAGCGCGCTGACGCTCCGCCTTCTCAAGGTTATGAAGCTGCCGCACGCCGAGCCGCAATGGCCGCCGAGGTGCGCGCGATTCCCCGGATGTTCCCGCTGACGCTCGTCTGGCCGCTTGAGCCAAAATGTCGGCAGAAGGGCGCGCCTTCGAGCCCACGGCGCTCAGTTTCCTAATCTGCCAGGAGAAATCCCGTTCTCCCGTCCAGCGGCCAATGGCAGACCGGCGTCGCTGCGCGTGCTGGTTGACCGTGCGATGACGTCAGAGTTTCAGGATCCGTGTATTTTCTGACTGAATAAATGCTGCAGGAGGGCTATAGATTGAACAGTGGAGACTCTCGTTGAATAATAGTGGGCTCGCAGACTATGTGTCCTGATTTATCACATCCATCACTGACTGAGCCACAAATTCAGTTCATACAGATGCAATAGAAGCCGATAGGGTTTGCTCATTCAAGCAGCTACATATATACTATATACATACATACATATATATTTTTTTAATCATATATACAGTGGGGGAAAAAAATATTTGATCCCCTGCTGATTTTGTATGTTTGTCCATTGACAAAGAAATTATCAGTCTATAGTTTTAATGGAAGGTTTATTTGAACAGTGAGACAGAATAACAACAAAAAATCCAGAAAAATGCATTTCAAAAAAGTTATAAATTGATTTGCATTTTAATGAGTCAAATAAGTATTTGACCCCTTCACAAAACATGATCAGTACTTGGTGCAGAAGCTCTTGTTGTCAATCACAGAGGTCAGATGTCTCTTGTAGATGTCCACCAGGTTTGCACACATCTCAGGGATTTGTCCCGATCCTCTTTACAGATCCAAGACATTAAGGTTTGGAGGCTGATGTTTCGAGGCTATTTCTATGGGATGAAGGTCTGGAGACTGTCTAGACCACTCCAGGACTTTAATGTGCTTCTTCTTGAGACACTCCTTTGTTGTGTGTTTTGGGTCATTGTCATGCTGGAAGACCCATCCACGACCCAATGCCCTACATGGCTCCGTCCATCGTCTCTTTGATGCGGTGCAGCTTAGGAGAAAAACACCCCCAAAGCATAATGTTTCCACCTCCGTGTTTGACGGAGGCGATGGGGTTCTTGGGGTCATAGGCAGCATTCCTCCTTCTTCTCCAAACACGGCGAGTTGAGTTGGAGCTGAGATTAGGAGCACTCTCTTAAAGGGAGAGTTACCTGTATAAAACACACCTGTCCAGAGAAGCAATCAATCAATCAGATCAAACTCTCCAGCATGGCCGAGACCAAAGAGGACGAGATTGTAGACCTACACAAGACTGGAATGAGCTACAAGACCAGCTCGGTGAGAAGGTGACAACAGTTGGTGTGATTATTGGCAAATGGAAGAAACGCAAAATAACTCGGACTGGGACTCCATGCGAGATCTGACCTCGTGGAGTTTCAATGATCATGAGAACGGTGAGGAATCAGCCCAGAACTACACGGGAGGAGCTCGTCAATGATCTCAAGGCACCAAGAAAACCATTGGTAACACACTACGCCGTGAAGGACCGCAAGCTCCCCCTGCTCCAGAAAGCACATGTTTTCATGGTGTCTGAAGCTTGCCAATGATTCAGAGGAGAACTGGGTGAAAGTGTTGTGGTCCGATGAGACCAAAATCCAACTCAACTCGCCGTGTTTGGAGAAGAAGGAGGAATGCTGCCTATGACCCCAAGAACCCCATCCCCTCCGTCAAACATGGAGGTGGAAACATTATGCTTCGGGGGTGTTTTTCTCCTAAGCTGCACTGCATCAAAGAGACGATGGACGGAGCCATGTAGGGCATTGGGTCGTGGATGGGTCTTCCAGCATGACAATGACCCAAAACACACAACAAAGGAGAGTCTCAAGAAGAAGCACATTAAGGTCCTGGAGTGGTCTAGACAGTCTCCAGACCTTCATCCCATAGAAATAGCCTCGAAACATCAGCCTCCAAACCTTAATGACTTGGATCTGTAAAGAGGATCGGGACAAATCCCTGAGATGTGTGCAAACCTGGTGGACAACTGCAAGAGACGTCTGACCTCTGTGATTGACAACAAGAGCTTCTGCACCGAGTACTGATCATGTTTTGTGAAGGGGTCAAATACTTATTTGACTCATTAAAATGCAAATCAATTTATAACTTTTTTTGAAATGCATTTTTCTGGATTTTTTGTTGTTATTCTGTCTCTCACTGTTCAAATAAACCTTCCATTAAAATTATAGACTGATCATTTCTTTGTCAGTGGACAAACTTACAAAATCAGCAGGGGATCAAATTATTTTTTTCCCCACTGTATTTTATATCATATATAATATACGGTTTATATATATATATATATACATAAGTAAATACATACGTATTGTATTTATATGCTGGTTTTCCAAAGGCTTAAAATACACGTTTTGTCTTGTGCTCTTTAACTGTACACGTTCATGTTAATAATCTCACGTGACTCTCGCAGCCAATGAGCGGCTGAGCAGAAATTAAACCCCCCGTGAAATAAATCACACTTGTATTTTGTGACTTTATGTGTGATGCTCTGAGATCATCTGCATCATAACCGTCGGCTTCTTCATCCTGGAGATCTGCTCCTCATCACAGCTGAGGTTTGGAGGAGTGAGGATCACCTGTCATGGGTTAGTTAATGCGCGCGTGCACGCACACACACACACTCTCACACACACAGACACAGACGCACACACACTGACACAGACGCACACACACTGACACAGACGCACACAGACACAGACAGACAGACACACACACACACACATACTCTCACACGCACAGACACACGCGCAGACACACACACACACACACACTCACACACAGACAGACACACACACACACACACACACAGACGCACACACACAGACACACACGCACACAGACAGACAGACACACACACACACACACACATACTCTCACACGCACAGACACACGCGCAGACACACACACACACACTCACACACAGACACACACACACACACAGTTTTAATTGTTATCTTTCCTAAATTGCAGTATACATATATACACACACACACACACATACATATATACACACACACACACATATACACACACACATACACACAGACACACACGCATATATACACATACACACACACATACATATATATATATATATACATACACACACACACACACGCATATATACACATACATACACACACACACACATATACACACACACACATATACACACACACACACACATACACACACACATATACACACACACACATACACACACACATATACACACACACACACGCACATATATACACATACACACACACATATACACACATACACACACACACACACACACATATACATACACACACAGTGTTCGGGTTTCAATTGTAGACATTGCGGCAGAACTATATTCCTATTGTTCAGTAGAATGTACGTAATAGCCTACTAAAATGATTAAAACCTTATTTTTAAGGAATAATCATAAAATATGTCATTAAATTGACAAATTAAAATGTATTAAATCCCCTTTATTTTCCCAAAAAAATAAGATTTTTTTAAAAGATAAATTAAATGAATGTTTTTATGCTGGAAAAAAACCGGAAATGGGTGTAATTCTCTACTCTTTGAATGATAGTGAAACATGTTCAGAATATTGAATTGAAATGAAACATCCAATAACACATCCACACAAGTTTATTCCAAAACAACAACAAAAACATTTACACCACGTTAGTTTTGTCTTTATGGATAAAGTTCTATGCGGTCAAATACATGTGATTAACCGCCTGAAAGAACAACATGACAAGCTTATATCACTATTCATTTACTGCAATGAAAATAATATAATACAATTAATCATCAGGAGAAATATCGACAACCGATAATCTCATATGTACATTTCTAATACATTTCTATATAAAGTGCAGGGAAGTGATCTGAATGGATCTGTAATATATTGCTTGATTACTAATGAACCGAAGGAGCAGCACTGACAGAAGCGTTAACATCCATCGCAGATATGAGCATTAATCTCGTCTGTTTGAGACTGAAATAAATAAATCACACCACGAGATGACTTCAGTATGATGAAGAACCAATCACACTAATTACCGTATTGAACCGAATACAAGACGATGCTTTTTTCTTGGAAATGCATCTGAAGAAACGCACTCGTCTTATATTCAGGGTCTAGACTTTGCCATGTCAATAACACACACACAACAATAGGTGGCGCCAAATACATAAAACAAGTGTGCCATGAAATACATAAAGTACTGTATGTGTGTCGTAATGTTAGATCACGAGTGAAAACACATGAAAAAGAAAAGCTTACCGAGTCGTGACAGTCATGTTACTTCTGTAAGTGATTTTAAAACATAAGACTTAATGTTAATGACATTTTGCTGGGCTACTATGAGATGGACCTAATTGAGCTATCGGTAAGCCCCTCCCCTCGAGCACAGACTAGCCAATAGCAGTGGAGTATCAGTTGCACGGGGGCGGAGCTCTGACATCTTTAGGTTTCAGCTCCATAGAGAAACACTGGAAGAGCTGAAGCTTGCATCGGTTTTATGATGTTTATGATTCAGAAATGTAAAAACGATGTGCGTGTGGTACTTGATTCCAGGTATCCTGAGAGGATGAGCAATATCATTTACTTTATTACATTTCCTGAATCAAACAAAACAGAGCAAAATGTCCGTAAGTATTCAACCCCAGTACAAATGAAGACAAAAACGTTAATTTTCTGCTTGTCATACACTCATTAAGTTACACTTTTCATTAACGTTAATGTTATCTTGTGCTTCAGCGAGGTATCTCTGGATAAAACTAACTAACGTTAAAGTTAGAGTCCATGCTAACGTACAAACCTAATGTTCTCGCGTCTTGTACAGTGTAGGTCAAAAACACATAAACGAAGGGTGTCTCTTCGTATTAAACTGGTTAAATGTACATTAATGTAATGGTACGCTGTGATACATGAACAGTGTTGATGCTGCATGTTATCATCCGTGATCGTAATATGAGACTTCTCTGCTTGTGATCTATAAACCCTCGCTTCCAGTTACCCTCCGTATTTATTGTTAAATATGATATAAATCCCTCCATGGAATATTAAATCCCCTTTTGGTGGCCTTCTGTGTCCAAAATTGTGCAAAAACATCATGTGACTGTTTTCACGCTGACCGCTCTCACTGCGAGAGCATGAGCAGCTCTGTTTGTTTGCCCGGCAACCGTAACTAAAGGGGGCGGGGCTTACAGAAAAGGGGCGGGGCTTACCGATAGATCAATTGTTATATAATTCAGATGGGCTACATGTTATTTTTATGGTGTTTTAAAAAGTTTATATTTTTAAATGTGATTGTTGGTACATTTTACCAGTGTTTACCATACATTCAAAACAAAAATTTAAAATAGGAAAAATATGCATTATTAAAGAAAAATCAGTAAAAACAAGATTTGGTTTTCAAAAAGCCTTTTTCCAAAAGGTACATCTGGAAAAATGGGGGTCGTCTTATATTCGGGTCAATACGGTATGCACAAAAACACAAACTGATTTCCCTCCATAAACCATAAACCAAGAGTTGACTTCATCTTCATCATCATCATCATCATCAGACAGAAAACGGTGAAATCTGGAGATTCTTTCTGAAACACCGGACGACTGATCAAGCTTTGATGAAATGAGCGTCTTCTTTCTCAAGCGTGATCGAGAAATCCAGTATAACTCCAGTCTAACAACCCGCTGACGGTCAGAAACAGGGCTGTATGATAAATCACCTTCTAATCATGACCACAACTTCTGCTTCTCTTGATTATATTAAGCATAATCGTGCAATATGTGGTTATTTATCCTGTAAATGCTTCCTTTTAATTAGACATCTCGCATTGGTAATGAGTAGTGTTTGACCGATATATCGGCCGATATTTGACCCTGGAGCACAAAACCAGTCATAAGTGTCAATTTTTCGAAATTGAGATGTATGAATCATCTGAAAACTGAATAAATAGCTTTCCATTGATGTATGGTTTGTTATGATAGGACAATATTTGAAAATCTGGAATCTGAGGGTGCAAAAAAATCAAAATATTGAGAAAATCATCTTTAAAGTTGTTCAAATTAAGTTCTTAGCAATGCATATTATTAATCAAAAATTATGTTTACGGTAGGAAATTTACTAAATATCTTCATGGAACATGATCTTAATGTCCTAATGATTTCTGGCATACATGAAAAATGTATAATTTTGACCCATACAATGTATTGTTGGTTATTGCTACAAATATACCCGTGTTATGACTGCTTTTGTGCTCCAGGGACACATATGTCATTTTTCATATATCGCATCGGCCGATATGTTCGAGACTTTTATTTTGACATTCTCCTTTCTCTTAATAGTTCGGTCTAATACGAATAGAAGTCTGTCTAATAATCATAAACACTGACTCTTAAAAATAAAGGTGATGCCACAGAAGAACCATTGAGTCAAAGGTTCTTTAAAGAACCATGTTTTTATAATCTGAAGAACCTTATTTGCCACAAAGAAGCTTTTGTGAAACAGATGTTAAAGGCAACCATTTAGACAAAAAGCTTCTTCTGTGGCATCATGAAGCACTTTTATTTTTAAAGAGTGTTGAATGTTAAACAAAGGAATTAAAAGGTAATATACAAAAAACTACTATAATGATTGCTTTTATATTATTAGTAAAAGAATACTCGTTTGCTGTCAGCAAATACACATTTATCTCATTTAAACACATCTTTGAATGACTAATGGTTTAATTTCACAAACCCTGCAGCTGTGAGATCTTATGAAGAGTGTATTTACATTATACATTATCCACATTATCATATTCATGTCATTTTCACTGTGTGCTGGACGTACCATGAGTGTTATGATTGCTTTATGATTCCCAATACACACAAACTTCCCAGATTCCTGAGTGCACTTTTGCTTAGTGTTCACTTATTAAATATTTATTCGTGAAAAATACTGTAATAGGATTAGAATCAAGCAGTTGTCGTCTAAAGTAGAAGTATGTTTATTTTTAGTGCTGTCAAACGATTAATCGCATCCAAAATAAGTTTCTGTTTACATAATATATGTGTGTGTGCTGTGTATATTTATTATGAATATATACATACACTCACATACATGTATATATTTCAGAAAAATGTTATGTTTATATATGAAATATATTTATATGAATATATACACACATGTAAATACTTATATATATATATATATATACAGTATGTGTGTGTTTTTATATATACACAGTACACACATATATTATGTAAACAAAATTTTTTATTTTGGATGCGATTAATCATTTGACGGCACTAATTATAATTTTCAATTATTTCAAATTTCTTAAATATAATTTTGGAATAAATTAAAATGATATATATACATAATCACCACCCTGCTCTCTAAGATATCGGCAGTCAAAAAAAACAATATCTGACGACCAACAATAACGAGCTTCACAAGAGTTCATTATCAAGCATTCGTTGTATTTTATTGATCTCTATTGAGATATTCTACTCATGTCTATTGATTTCTGCTCTGAATCTGCGAACCATGTGAGTCGATGTTCTCTAGATTTGTGGTTATGTGAGAGTACTCTATAATAACACAACAACTGCATCATAATAATTCTGATATTATACTATAAATAATAAAAGTTGACTATTTTTTGAGCTAAGTGGTCAGTTATCGTACAGCCCTAGTTATGAGTCACGAGCGCTTCTGAATCCAGCAGCATTTACTTCCATCTGGAACGAACGACAACATTAAATATAACCGAATCAAAACATGATCCGATTCGCCTCGAGCTGAAACTTCATTTGGTTAAAAGTGCTTGAAATCCAGGTCAGACGCGATCCACCCGACACGACGCAAGAACAAACAAGCAGCACGACACGTACATTTACACCAGAATGATTAAAACACTAGTATTATCATCAGCTTTTTAAGTTTTTAAGTCAGTTATTTCTATCTGTTGCTGTAGTGTGTCAGTAGGAAACATTCATTTAGCCATTATATTTTAGTCTGATCTGATCATCATCAGTCTGTCTGGAGTCACATGAAGAAACAGAACAAACTGAGACTAAATCCAGAAGAACTGACGCTTCAAGAAACCTCCTGCAAAGCTCCTGAGAAACTCTGCACACACACACACACTCACACACACACACACACTCACACACACACTCTCACACAGATCCAGAAGAACTGACGCTTCAAGAAACCTCCTGCAAAGCTCCTGAGAAACTCTGCTCACACACACACACACTCTCACACACACTCACACACACACTCTCACACACACACTCACACACACACACTCACACACACACACACTCTCACACACACACACTCTCACACACACACTCTCACACACACACTCTCACACACACACTCTCACACACACACTCTCACACACACTCTCACACACACTCTCACACACACTCTCACACACACACACACTCTCACACACACTCTCACACACACACACACACACTCTCACACACACTCTCACACTCACACACACAGAAGAACTGACGCTTCAAGAAACCTCCTGCAAAGCTCCTGAGAAACTCTGTGCACACACACACACACACTCTCTCACACACACACACACACACACACACACACACTCACACGCTCTCACACACACTCACACGCTCTCACACACGCTCTCACACGCTCTCACACACGCTCTCACACACACACTCACACACACACACACACTCTCACACACACACACTCTCACACACACTCTCACACACACTCTCACACACACTCACACTCACACACACACACACACACTCACACGCTCTCACACACACTCACACACACTCACACGCTCTCACACACACTCTCACACGCTCTCACACACACTCTCACACACACTCACACACACTCACACACTCACACACACTCACACACACTCACACACACACACAGAAGAACTGACGCTTCAAGAAACCTCCTGCAAAGCTCCTGAGAAACTCTGCTCAACTGCACCGAGGACAAACGCCGCTTAAAGTGCCCCTATTATGCCGATTATTACCTTTCATGCAGTGTGTCATGCAGCAGTATGTGAACAAACTATCTGCAAAGTCGTGAAGCCGAAAGTGCACGATATATAAAGTTATTAAGGCTCTTAATCACCTAAACGAGTCTTAGGAATTCGAATTTTATTCTGTTAAGGCTGTACATCACCACATTTGCATAATCTCCGCCCCTGGGCTGTCATTCGCGCTGTAGACCAATCACAAAGGACTGCGCCATCTGACCAATCACAGCAGAGGGCTCACGGAGAGGAGGGGCTTAGAGACTGACCGATCACAGCAGCGAGTGCTCACGGAGAGGAGGGGCTTAGAGACTGACTAATCACAGCAGCGAGGGCTCACGGAGAGGAGGGGCTTAGAGACTGACTAATCACAGCAGCGAGGGCTCACGGAGAGGAGGGGCTTAGAGACTGACCGATCACAGCAGCGAGGGCTCACGGAGAGGAGGGGCTTAGAGACTGACCAATCACAGCAGAGGGCTCACGGAGAGGAGGGGCTTAGAGACTGACCAATCACAGCAGCGAGGGCTCACGGAGAGGAGGGGCTTAGAGACTGACTAATCACAGCAGTGAGGGCTCACGGAGAGGAGGGTCTTAGAAACTGACCAATCACAGCAGTGAGGGCTCACGGAGAGGAGGGGCTTAGAGACTGACCAATCACAGCAGCGAGTGTTCACGGAGAGGAGGGGCTTAGAGACTGACCAATCACAGCAGCGAGTGCTCACGGAGAGGAGGGGCTTAGAGACTGACCAATCACAGCAGCGAGGGCTCACGGAGAGGAGGGGCTTAGAGACTGACCAATCACAGCAGCGAGGGCTCACGGAGAGGAGGGGCTTAGAGACTGACCAATCACAGCAGTGAGGGCTCACGGAGAGGAGGGGCTTAGAGACTGATTCTTCGAACTGCTTCGCACGAGTCGTTTAGGAATCATTTAGAAATGAGGTCAAATTAAAGCTATTTTGAGAGAAAACAAGTGTTTTTTGACCTTGGATGCATGTAAACCTGTTTTAGGAACAATATTAGCAACCTTAAAAATTGCATGATAGGGGCACTTTAAACACAAAGGATGCTCACACCAAATGTGGATTTAATTTAGTTAATAGAAGTTAATTGATCTATTTATGACATTATTTTTAACAGCGCTGTAGCTTTGCAGGAGGTTTCTTGAGACACAGTTCTTCTGGATTTAGTCTCAGTTTGTTCTGTGTGACTCCGATGTTGATCAGATCTCAAAAATCTCACTGATTATTACAATTAATGGCTAAATCAATGTTTCCTACTGACACACTACAGCAAAAGACTCTTATAGATGGTGAAAATACTAGTGATTTTGTCCAGCGCTGTATGAACACACACGTGTCACGGCGACTCGAGAGAGTATAAAACACGCGGCGAGCGTCTGAAGTGCATCTGTAAACGCTTCTGATTGTAGAACAACACACTGATTCTACCAGGTGGGCATCATGTCGGGGAACCAGACGCGGCCCAGGTGTTTGGACACCTCCCAGTGGATGTCGTCCGGCCCGTACTTGCTGTCGGGCAGCAGCACCTCCTCCATGATGGACAGCTGCGTGAGCCGGCCGCCGCACATCTTGACGAACTCCACGAAGGCGCTGCAGGACACCTCGCACTCGCCCAGACCGATGGCCGACAGCTGCCTACAGCGCTCTGCGATGCGGATCAGCTCCTCGTCGAGGGGTCTCAGGCCGTTAGCGCACACCACCAGCTCCACCAGACGAGGGCAGGTCAGCCCCACGCGGCCCAGCACCTCCTTACTGACGGAGCGGCCGAAGTACAGGTGCGTGACCGGCACCTCGTCGCGGAAGAAGGGCCCGAACTCGTTCTCGTACAGGAAGAAGTACATAACCAGGTTGAACTTGGGCGAGTGGCGCACCATGGCGTCCCAGCTGCTCTTCTTGATGGAGTGGAACTGCTGGCCCGGGTTCTCGCTCACCACGTCGATGCGCAGGTGCTCCAGGTGGACGTGCCGCTCGGACGACAGCGCTAGCAGCAGATCGTCGCTCAGCAGGTGGTAGTTGAGCGCTAGCTCGCGCAGACCGTGACACTGATCCGCCACGCATAGGATACCTGCGGCACAAACACACGCCGTTAGCACTAGAGATGGGACGATACACCTATCACGATACGATATATATTGCGATACGATATTAAAATTTTTGTTTTTAACTCTAGACCGTGGGAAAAAGTCGAATGATACATTTAATACACAGACTGTCACAATTTAAAAAACAGTTACATTTGCAATTCGATATTACAATTTATTGTGATTTTTGCTTGCTTATTAAAGACTAGACAATGGAAAATAGTTGAGTATACCCTTAAAAGAGACTGTATATGATGAGTCATATTAACAAAAACAATGCAGCATATCATTTCAGAAGCATACACAGTGTATATGTAAAGCACCTTGAACCATGAAACTTTAAAAGTAGCAAAACCCTGAACTTCCACATGAATATGAGCAGAAAAAAATACTTTCTGAAATAAAATAAAGTGCTATGTTACCGTTTCAGTCATGTTTTCCCAGAAGTTCGATTCTGAGGTAAATCGATTTTTAAATAATTTTAAAAGAATCGTGATAATTTTATTGATAAATTTACTACCCTAGCATCATTTCTTCCAAAAGCACATTGCAACAAATTTATCTATTTATTTGGTAACTTTTGATAAGTGACTCGGACGATAAAAAGGCACATTTTCCACCTAAATTACACAAAGAGGAAACCAAAGATCACACATCACGTGAATTAAGTTAGATGCTATTTGCACTTGTTCACTTTAATAATAATAACTGAACAATTTAATAACTGTTAGCTTGTATCTGCGATTGATAATCAGTTAGTAGTACACTAAGAAAAATATCTAGAAAAATGGAAAAGGTATTAGTAATTTTCCAGGACATTATCCGTTGCAACAAAATACAATGCGTAATTAAAAAGCAGGTAAAAAAAAACTGTAAAAAAAATTAATAATTACATATCAGACTATTACAGACTTTTAGAGTGTAGCACACTAACTATTAATACACTGCATAAAACAAAAAAATTCAGAATGTGTAGTTATACTAGTTTACTAGCTAATTAGAAAAAATACTTAAATTGTAATCGTTCAAAAATGTGTTCAGTAATTGTATTTAAAAATACAGTTATTTATATTTTAATATATAATGCATTTATATAATTTTACAAACAAATCTAATTTAACATATATATAAAATATTATTTTTTTTGCCGAGGTTTGATGTAGTGACACAATTTTGCGTCGTGATTACACAATGACGTCATCATCATCACAAAATGACATCACAGCGACAAATCGACCTTCCTTTAGCAACTTCCCCTGAAAATTAGTCCGAAATTTTCATATGCATTTTTCATATTCGTCATGCTTTCCATCAAAATGCTTGCTACGGATGCGAAAACGCAGAAAACCAAACCTGGTCTGATTTTTTTTGGTGAAAAACAAGTACACCTGCATAATGTACTTAAAGTGCTCCATTTCCGCGCACTAATTTTGTACATAATATACTAAAAATTATACTTCTTAAGATAAAATTAAGATCATCTAAGTGTACTCAACTGTGCTATTTTGAAACTAAAATGTGCTTTTAACATACTATCTTTGCATTTTAAAATATGCATACTTGAACCCATCTTTCATTCACTAGTACTCAAGTGTACTACAAGTGGTAGCTAAATACATTTTTAAAATGCAAAGATAGTATGTTAAAAGCACATTTTAGTTCATATTCACGGTGTCTCAAAATAGCACAGTTGAGTACACTTAGATGATCTTAAGGATCATTTTTAGTATATTAAGTACAAAATTAGTGCACTTTAAGTACAAGTGCACTTCTTTTTCACCTGGGATATCATGCAGCCTATTCTCGTCCGTGGAATACAACACTTCTGATATTTTGCTTTTGGTAACACTTTAGAATAGGGAACACTTATTTACTATTAACTACGACTTTTCCCTCAATAAACTCCTAATTTGCTGCTTATTAATAGTTAATAAGGTAGTTGTTAAGTTTATGTGTTGGGTAGGATTAGGGATGTAGAATAAGGCATTAATATGTACTTAATTACTACTAATAAATGGCTAATATTCTAGTAATATGCATGCAAATAAGCACCTAGTTAAGAGACCCTAAAATCAAATACCAAACTTTTTTGTTGATTCAGTGTGAAACATGCCATGAAAGTGATTTGTGTGTTTGGATCTGAAAGTGATTTGTGTGTTTGGATCTGAAAGTGATTTGTGTGTTTGGATCTGCTGGATGCTGGCTCTGACCTGCAGGAGACACGTGCGGGCAGCTGCTCATCTTCAGCAGCTTCAGCGTGTCGCTGTTATTAGCCACCAGCACTTTGAGCGACGGGTCGTCCACCGGCGTGTCGTCGATCTTCAGGGACGACAGAGACTTCGAGTTCACGAACACCACCGTCAGCGCCGAGATGAAGTGAGACTGAGGAGACAAAACAACAGCTGATTCTAGACCTGAACCTGAGAGATGGAGAACTCCATTCAGAGCACTGAGAGTGTGTGTGTGTGTGTGTGTGTGTGTGTGTGTGTGTGTGAGTGTGTGTGTGTGAGAGAGAGAGAGTGTGTGTGTGTGTGTGTGTGTGTGAGTGTGAGTGTGTGTGTGTTCGAGAGAGAGAGAGAGTGTGTGTGTGAGAGTGTGTGTGTGTGTGTGAGAGTGTGTGTGTGTGTGAGAGAGAGTGTGTGTGTGTGAGTGTGTGTGAGTGAGTGTGAGTGTGTGTGAGTGTGAGAGAGTGAGTGTGAGAGAGTGTGTGTGTGTGAGTGTGTGTGTGTGTGAGTGTGAGTGTGTGTGTGTGAGAGAGAGTGTGTGTGTGTGTGTGTGTGTGTGTGAGTGTGAGTGTGTGTGAGTGTGTGTGTGTTCGAGAGAGAGAGAGAGTGTGTGTGTGAGAGTGTGTGTCTGTGTGTGAGAGAGAGTGTGTGTGTGTGTGAGTGTGTGTGAGAGAGTGTGTGTGTGTGTGTGCGGGTTTATGTGGTTTATGAGGACACAAATTTGTATAATAACATGGGTATGACAGAGGTATTACAATTTGAAGGTGTTTTATGAGGACACTGCCTATGTCCCCGTAATTCAAAAGGCTTAAAAAACATACTAAATGGTGTTTTTTTGAAAATCTAAAGATGCACACAGTCTCCTGTGAGGGCTAAGTTTAGGTGTAGGGTAGGTGTAGGGCAATAGCACACACAGTTTGTTCAGTATAAAAACCATTACGCCTATGGAGAGTCCCCATAAACCACAAAAACCAACATGTGTGCACGCACGCATGTGTGTGAGAGAGTGTGTGTGTGTGTGTGTGTGTGTGTGAGAGAGAGTGAGTGAGTGTGTGTATTTTTGTGACATATGAGGACACAAATGTGTATAATGTGTGACAAATGTCCCGAGCACCTATCAGTGTCGCCCTGGCAACGGAGGAGGAACACCTGCACACAATCACCGCGGGCTGATCGGCACCAGCTGAAGCCCATCAAGCAAGGGCTTCAAAAGCAGCTTCAGCGCGTGCAAGTGGGAGAGATGTCTCCAGCAGGAAGGAAGCTAACAGTGTTTTATTCTCTCTCCCAGACAGCAGCGCGTGACCGACCAGCCCGCCGTTGGAAGCACGGAGCACCGAGCACGGAGCACAGCAGACGGTGGAAAGAGGCGGATCACTCAGCACAGCACTGGAGCACGAGACACGTTGGCACTTCCCTTACTAACCTGCACTATATTCAATAAATTACACCCTCCGGGGTCTTTGTTGCACCTGACCCTGTCGTGTGATTCTTCAGCCCGCCACACTGGTGGAGAATGCGGGCAGATTACTGAAGAATCACTGACTACCCCAAAGCACGAAAAAATAATTAAGTATTCCCCCGTGTTTTTTTTTTCCCTTTCCCTTATATCTCCAGGCGGCGCTTCCTCCCCAGCCATGGAAGACCTGTTGAAACACCTCACCGAAGTCAGCATCCGCCAGCAGCAGATCATGGAACATATGGCCGCTCGACAAAGCGAAACGGAACGGGAGGTCGCCACTCTCCGCATAGCCGCTGCCCGCGGGTTCCGCTGCCAGATCCTCGCGCGCAGGCTGCCCAGCTCCTGCCAAAGATGACGGCCCACGACGACGCAGAAAATTACCTGAAGATGTTTGAGGCCATCGCGCTACGGGAAGACTGGCCTCGGGAAGAATGGGTAAGGATCCTGGCTCCACTATTGACAGGAGAGCCGCAACGAGCCTACTTCTCACTCCCTCCCCATCTGGTTGACGAATACGAGGAGCTGAAGAGAGAGATTCTGGGCCGGGTTGGGCTATCACCAGTCGCCGCCGCCCAACTATTCCATAACTGGGAATTTACCAGCCAGAAGCCGGCTCGTGCACAGGCCGCCGAGCTCGTTCGCCTCTCCCAACATTGGCTCCTTGCGGGGAATCCCACCG
Organism: Aspiorhynchus laticeps; assembly: GCA_023376895.1. NCBI lineage: Eukaryota > Metazoa > Chordata > Actinopteri > Cypriniformes > Cyprinidae > Aspiorhynchus > Aspiorhynchus laticeps. Next base: position 1,266,610 of record CM041803.1, read on the forward strand.
CCGCTCAGGTGGCTGAACGAGTCGTCGTGGACCGTTTCCTCCGTGCGCTTCCCCGCCCACTTCGACAGGCAGCCGGCATGCGGAACCCGCAGTCCACCGGGGAGTTGGTTGAAGCCGTCGAGCTGGCAGAGGCGACGCTGCGTCGGGAGGCTGGGGAGCGACCGCCGCCCATGACCCGGAGGGTGTACCAGGAGCGACGCACGCCGGAGGGCGCCCAGCGCACAGTCAGCAGGCCAGCGGTTCCCGGCACCCACGATGAGCCCATGCCCACAGAGCCACCTCGCTCGCCCCCACGCGCCTGGCTGGCAGGTTGCCTCGTCCACCAGGAACTACCACCGGAGGGCCTGCAGGCCGAAGTCAAGGTGAATGGACGTCCTTACCGGGCCCTCCTCGACTCAGGCAGCGCTGTCAGCCTGGTCCAACCGGCCGTCCTTCCCCCGAACGCCGGAACCAAGTCGCGCCTTCCCATCACCTGCGTTCATGGCGACACCCGGGAGGTTCCAGCGAGGCGAGTCAACATCTCTGCCAGCCCCGGCACCTGGCCCGTTGAAGTGGGCATCGTCGAAGATCTCCCGGTACCGGTACTGCTCGGACGAGACTGGCCGGGGTTTGACCAGCTGTACGCCGCTGCCAACCTGCCAGCCCTGCCGGGAACCGCCGGAAAAGGAGGGCCAGCCGTCGTCCCCACCGACGCCCTGCGCTGCTGGCAACCGACAGCGCCCGAGACGGTGAGTCCCCCTCCCAATCTTCTAACCTTTTCTTTGATGTATTCCAACAGGTTAAGGGAGGGGGATCGTTCGCAAAGGAACAACTCGGGGACGACCGGCTGAAACATTGCTGGACTCAAGTGAGGATAATAGAAGGAAAGGAGAACCAACCGCCGCCTCACCCCACCCCTCACTTTATTGTCCAGAATGGCTTGCTGTACTGTGTCGCGCAGCGGAGAGGGGAGGAGGCAAAACTTTTGGTGGTACCTCGGACGAAAACGGAGGTTATCATGGAGCTGGCTCACTCCCATCCGATGGCGGGCCACCTGGGCGCCCAGAATACCATCAGCCGGATCCGGGACCGCTTCCATTGGCCCGGACTAGACGCAGACGTCAAGAGGTTCTGCCAGGCGTGCCCGGTGTGCCAACGCACAGCACCACGAACCCCTCCTCCCACCCCGCTGATTCCGCTGCCTATAATTGAGGTGCCCTTCGAGCGGATAGGGATGGATCTGGTGGGACCGCTGCCTAAGTCCGCTCGGGGCCACGAACACATCCTGGTCATCGTGGATTATGCGACCCGCTACCCCGAAGCTCTCCCACTCCGAAAGGCCACCTCTAAGGCGATAGCCCAGGAGCTCTTCCTACTGTGTAGCCGGGTCGGCATTCCCAAGGAGATATTGACCGACCAGGGCACCCCCTTCATGTCCCGGACGATGGCCGACCTGTGCCGCCTTCTCCAAGTAAAGCAGCTCCGCACCACAGTCTACCACCCACAGACCGATGGGCTGGTGGAACGATTTAACCAGACGTTGAAGCAAATGCTCCGTCGGGTGGCTGCTGATGACAAACGCGACTGGGACAGAATGCTGCCCTACATCCTGTTCGGCATCCGGGAGGTTCCCCAGGCCTCCACGGGTTTCACCCCATTTGAACTTCTCTTCGGCCGGCAGCCCCGCGGCCTCCTCGATGTCGCCAAAGAGGCCTGGGAGCAGCAGCCATCCGCCCATCGGTCTACGATCGAGCACGTCCGGGACATGAGGCAGAGGATCGAACGGGTCATGCCGCTCGTAAGGGAACATCTGGTCAAAGCCCAAGAAGCCCAACAGCGGCACTATAACCGGGCGGCCCAACCACGGGAGTTCCAACCCGGAGATCACGTCCTGGTCCTCGTCCCTACGTCCGCCTGCAAGTTCCTGGCGCAGTGGCAGGGGCCGTACACCGTCACAGAGCGAGTGGGGCCAGTGACTTACCGCATCCGACAACCCGGACGGAGAAAAGAAGAACAACTATATCACATCAATCTACTGAAACGTTGGGACGGGACTAGGGCCCAGCTATCCGCTCTGGCCGCCATCGATCCCGTGGTTGTAGACATCAGCACCCAACTGTCGGCCGCCCAGAAGATGGAGCTGCAACATCTGGTCGGTCAATTCTCGGATGTGTTCTCCCCTCGCCCTGGGCGGACCAACGTGTTACAACATGACGTCCGCACCCCACCTGGAATCGTCGTCAGGCAGCGTCCCTACCGGATCCCCGAGGCTCGGCGACACACCGTCGAGGAGGAGGTACAGGAGATGCTGAAGTTGGGCGTGATTGAGCCCTCCCGCAGCCCTTGGGCCAGCCCCATCGTAATGGTCCCGAAACCGGACGGCACCCTCCGGTTTTGTAACGACTTCCGCCGCCTCAACCAGGTCTCCGAATTTGACGGATACCCCATGCCCCGTGTGGATGAACTGCTGGAGCGCCTGGGGAGAGCCCGGTTCATCTCCACCTTAGACCTGACCAAGGGCTATTGGCAAGTCCCCCTCACGGATGAGGCTAAGCCGAAGACCGCCTTCTCTACCCCAAGTGGCCACTGGCAGTACCGGGTTCTCCCCTTCGGCCTTCACGGGGCACCAGCGACCTTCCAGAGGTTGATGGACGTCCTGCTCCGACCCCACCAGGAGTACGCAGCGGCCTACATTGACGACGTCGTGATCCACTCGGAGACCTGGGAGGATCACCTGGAGCGGCTCCGGAGGGTGCTGTTGGAGCTGCGTCGGGCAGGGCTCACCGCCAACCCTAAGAAGTGTCACCTAGCTCTCCCGGAAGCCAAGTACCTGGGCTTCCAGGTGGGCCGGGGCCTCGTTCGACCACAAGAAAAAAAGGTGACAGCAATCCTCTCGGCCCCTCGGCCCAACACTAAGACCCAGGTACGTGCCTTTTTAGGGTTGGCTGGATACTATAGATGTTTCATCCCCAACTTCTCCTCCTTAGCGGCGCCCCTGACAGACCTGACCAAAAAGGGACAGCCAGAGCGGGTACGCTGGGGATCCTCAGAGGAAGAAGCATTCCGCCGAGTGAAAGAAGCGCTCACCTCGGAGCCAGTGTTGCGCGCACCTAATTATAACTGTCCCTTTTTGTTACAGACGGACGCCTCCGACACCGGGTTGGGAGCCGTTCTCTCCCAGGTGCAGAACGATGAGGAACACCCGGTGGTGTACATCAGCCGAAAGCTGTCCCCGACGGAACAACGATACGCCGCGGTCGAGAAGGAAGCGTTGGCCGTCAAGTGGGCAGTCCTGGAGCTGAGGTACTATCTCTTAGGCCGCAAGTTCACCCTGGTCACGGACCATGCCCCCCTACAGTGGATGGCCCGGGCGAAAGATACCAACGCCCGGGTGACTCGTTGGTTCCTGGCGCTCCAGGACTTCCACTTCGACGTACGTCATCGGGCCGGGGCGGCCAACGCCAACGCTGACGGTCTCTCGCGGCTGTGGACAGCTTTCGCAGGTCTGTCAGGGTGTACCCCTCCCTCACTCCCCATCCTCCCCCGATTTAGCGGGACCAGGACGACACTTAGGGGGGGGGAGTGTGACAAATGTCCCGAGCACCTATCAGTGTCGCCCTGGCAACGGAGGAGGAACACCTGCACACAATCACCGCGGGCTGATCGGCACCAGCTGAAGCCCATCAAGCAAGGGCTTCAAAAGCAGCTTCAGCGCGTGCAAGTGGGAGAGATGTCTCCAGCAGGAAGGAAGCTAACAGTGTTTTATTCTCTCTCCCAGACAGCAGCGCGTGACCGACCAGCCCGCCGTTGGAAGCACGGAGCACCGAGCACGGAGCACAGCAGACGGTGGAAAGAGGCGGATCACTCAGCACAGCACTGGAGCACGAGACACGTTGGCACTTCCCTTACTAACCTGCACTATATTCAATAAATTACACCCTCCGGGGTCTTTGTTGCACCTGACCCTGTCGTGTGATTCTTCAGCCCGCCACAAATGACACAGGTATGACAGGTATTACAAGGAGAAGGTGATTTATGAGGACATTTCCCCATGTCCCCACTTTTCAAAAAGCTTATAAATCATACAGAATGAGTTTTTTTGAGAAAGTAAAAATGCCTGTAGTCTCCTGTAAGGGGTAGGTTTAGGTGTAGAGTTGGTGTAGGGTGATAGAAAATACAGTTTGTACAGTATAAAAACCATTACACCTATGGAGAGTCCCCACAGTTCACAAAAACAAACGTGTGTGTGTGTGTGTGTGTGTGTGTGTCTGTCTGTCTGTGTGTGTGTGTCTGTCTGTCTGTGTGTCTGTGTCTGTGTCTGTGTGTGTCTGTCTGTCTGTCTGTCTGTGTGTGTCTGTCTGTCTGTGTGTGAGAGACGTACTTTGGGCAGCTCCATGAAGGAGGGTCGTGCAGTGGAGATCAGCCCAAGCGTCTTCAGAGAGCAGTTGACCAGCTGAGAGAGAATGTCACACGCCGCTTCTGCAGATTCAGTGCTGCTGTCCACCTGAACACACACACACACGTCAAGAACACACGTCCCCCGGATCGAGCCGCAGTGACAGAGCACCTGTGTCTGTGATCTCACCTTGAAGCTGACGTACTGCAGGTGGTTGGAGTGGCGCTTGATGATCTGCTTGATGAGGTCGGGGTGCGTGGCCTTCAGGTAGGAGCTGGCGGGCTGATTGAGCTCGAACTCGAAGCACCTCCAGAGCTCAGGCATGTGGAAGGCCTGGTTCCAGCCGCGGCACACCTGCGAGGCGAAGGCCCGGTCCAGCAGAGGCAGGTACTGGAAGATGTGCAGCAGGATCTCCTCGGGCAGCTGCGTCCAGTCCACCTCCCCGTCCTCAGAGTCGCCCCGCCGGAGCCGCTTACAGAGCTCAGGGGCCCCGGGGCCCGGCCCCGACCCGCCGCCCTCCTCCACATTATCACCTCCCTTCTGGCCTCTTTTCATTCTGAAGACACACATTAAGAGAGGTTATGCACAGAATACTAGTTCACTACACACTGCATACTAGAGTTTGCTTGTTTGTAGTGCTGTCAAATGATTAATAACATCAGAAATAAAAGTTTTTGTTTACATAATATGTGTGTTATATATATAAAAATACACACACAGAGTATATGTTTTGAAAATATTTACATGTATATATTTATATAATTTTTATTATATATATAAATTTGTGTCCCTGGAGCACAAAAGCAGTCATAAGTAACACAGGTATATTTGTAGCAATAGCCAACAATACATTGTATGGGTCAAAATTATACATTTTTGTTTTATGCCAAAAATCATTAGGATATTAAGATCATGTTCCATGAAGATATTTTGTACATTTCCTACCATAAACATAATTTTTGATTAGTAATATGTATTGCTAAGAACTTCATTTGAACAACTTTAAAGGTGATTTTCTCAATATTTAGATTTTTTTGCACCCTCAGATTCCAGATTTTCAAATATTGTCCTATCATAACAAACCATACATCAATGGAAAGCTATTTATTCAGCTTTCAGATGATGCATACATCTCAATTTCATAAAATTGACCCTTATGACTGTTTTTTTGCTCCGGGGTCATATTTATTTAATATATAAACCTAAAATATTTTTCTTAAATATATACATACATGTGTGTGTATTTAAATACACACAGCACACACACATATATTATGTAAACAAAAACGTTTATTTTGGATGCGATTAATCATTTGACAGCACAACTTGTTTGTTTGTTTATATTTTAAGCCATGCTCTCTACTGCAGACATGAAACAAGAGATTAACTAAACTATATATATTTAAAATAAGTATGCATACTAGAAACAGAAGTATGCTGAAGTATCACGAAGCGTGTTTAAGTCAGTCCGAGGCAATAATTCAATTTAGTGAAAAACCAGATCAAATACAATAATGTTACTGAAAATGAAAGGTCATGTCAAGCACATTGCATTGTGGGATACAGTAGTGCAGCGGTAGTAAATGAAGTGTGTAGTGTGCAGTGATGGGAATAATGGCGTTATAAATAAACGGCGTTACTTTTTTCAGTAACGAGTAATCAAACTAATTACTGTTTCCCCCGTTACAACGCCGTTACCATTACTGACAATAAAATGCGGCGTTACTATAATTTATTATAATGTTATTAGAATTTTATTTTTCAGTTCATCTGAATGGATGCGCAGTGTAGCTGTATTTGACGAACCGTAAACTCTAGTGTGAAGCCGTAGCTGTGTCTCACACACACACACACACACAGACACAGACACACACACAACACACACACACACACCACACACACACACACCACACAGACACACACCACACAGACACCACACACCACACAGACACACACACAACACACACACACACACTCACACTCACAACACACACAGACACACACACACACTCACACTCACAACACACACAGACACAGACACACACACTCACAACACACACACAGACACACACACACTCACACTCACAACACACACAGACACACACACACTCACAACACACACAGACACACACTCACAACACACACACTCACAACACACACACACTCACAACACACACACAACACACACAGACACAGACACACACACAACACAGACACAGACACACACACACACAGACACTCACAACACACACAGACACAGACAACAACACACACAGACACACACACACTCACAACACACACAGACACAGACACACACAACACACACAGACACACACACACAGACACACACACACTCACAACAGACACACAGACACACACACACACACACAGACACACACACACAGACACACACACACCACACACACACACAGAGACACACACACACACACACAGACACACACAGCGAGAGAGTCTTTCATAACATGCAGTATTGACGCGCTACATATAAATGATATTCTTTGTTGTGTTTTTCTGTCAAAATAACGGAGTTTCTTTGGAGTTCTTCAGCTTTTAAGAACTGCCGGGTTCTCTGCTAGTGGGCGGAGCTAATGCGCAAACGACAATCTCATTGGCCGGCGCTCACCTATTATCATCCCTGTTTTGATTTCAGCGAATCAATTCGAGCGAACGCAGACAACCTGATTAATATTCATGAACCCAGCAGCTCAATAACCCTTAGTGCGTTTTATATTGTTATTAGTGGTATAATTCGTAGTAGTTTTATCTTATCAATTTTTTCCCCTTTTTTTATAGAAACACTAAATAACAATATCTTAAGCAGCAGTCCTAAGTTCAGTCAACATGACAAATATGAATTCATACTTGGTTATTCTAATTACTAAAGATCTATCATCATATAATGCTAAATTATCATAATATCATATTATAATGCTTGACTGACTGATGCTAAGTGTCAGTAGATAAATAGTGTTGATTAATGTACAATGTTTTATAATAATGATTTATTCTATTTAGTGTCCATTTCATTCATTTAACATATTTAATATTGGGGCATCCAAGTTATTGTATATAAAGTAACACAATAGTTACTTTCCCTGGTAATTAGTTACTTTTATAATGATGTACCTCAGTTACTAACTCAGTTACTATTTGTGAGAAGTAACTAGTAACTATAACTAATTACTTTTTTAAAGTAACGTCCCCAACACTGGTAGTGTGTTATAGAGAACGCAGCCCGTGTGAATGCTGACATACGCAGCTGTGTTTCTCAGGAGTCACTCCTAGTTTATTTAGCTCAGTTCTTCAGTCTTTAACTAGCTGTGATTAAACCAGATCTGCTGTGATCTTCTGAGAGCGTCTTATTAAAGGGATAGGTCACTTTGAAATTAAAATTTGGTATCTATCAGCTTACCCCAAGGGCATCCAAGATGTAGGTGTCTTTTTTTCTTCAGATGATCCAATTTTGATGTTTTTAGGTCAAACCGTTCTAGTCTGTCAGTCGTATAATGGCAGGTATAGGTCACTGTCTCTATAAGAGGGAAAAAGAACATGCACAGAGAAATCCAAATTAAACAATTCCCCATCGTAACTACACATTGATGGCCTAAGACACGAAACGAGCGGTTTGTGTGAGAAAACGAACAGTATTTATATCGTTTTTTACCTCTTGTACACAACCATGTCCAAGTGATCCGAGTGCACACACACATCCGGTGTGTGACGTGTGTGTGCGTGCGCTCTGCATTCACACGGGGCGTCGGCGTCAACGCTTGACGGAGGGCGTGTCTGAAGCGTGGTGCTGACGCGCCGTCATAGTTACAACAACCAATCACATACTTCTCTGGTGTTGCATGAACGGGATTGGGTATTTACATGAGGCGATCTGATTGGCTGACGCCTCCGTTGGCGCTTGAAAAGTTGCGTCAGCACCACGCTTCAGACACGCCCTCCGTCAAGCGTTGACGCCCCGTGTGAATGCAGCGTGAGCCAGAGCGCACACACACACGTCACACACCGGATGTGTGTGTGCACTCAGATCACTTGGACATGGTTGTGTACAAGAGGTAAAAAACGATATAAATACTGTTCGTTTTCTCACACAAACCGCTCGTTTCGTGTCTTAGGCCATCAATGTGTAGTTACGATGGGGAATTGTTTAATTTTGATTTCTCTGTGCATGTTCTTTTTCCCTCTTATAGAGACAGTGACCTATACCTGCCATTATATGACTGACAGACTAGAACGTTTTGACCTAAAAACATCAAAATTGGATCTACTGAAGAAAAAAAGACACCTACATCTTGGATGCCCTTGGGGTAAGCTGATAGATACCACATTTTAATTTCAAAGTGACCTATCCCTTTAATCTGAAAACACATGATGAGTAACAGAAACTGACACAAACACTCGCGCATTAATTAAATAAACACGAGAAGAGTGAAAACGCCCGATGACTCCATCAATGAATCAAGCACCAGCTATGCATGAGAAAAACACTGTACAGATATTAATATTAATAACCTGCATATTTAAAATATATCATCTTTATGCTGTTCTAAATCTTTATATCATCTTTATTCCTCTAATCACCACAGATGGACAGTGTTGCCAACTTAGCAATTTTGTTGCTAGATTTAGCAACTTTTCAGACCACCCTAGCAACATATTCTTCAAAAATCACCTAGCAACAAATTTTGCAATTTTTAATTGCCAACTTTTAGCGACTCGAATGATAAAAAGGCACTAATTTTTCTCTGAATTACACACAAAAAAAGATTAAATTGTGTAGCAGTACATATCACGTGAATTAAGTTGCAATTGTTCAATATTAATTGTTCATTTATGATAACATTTATGATTAGTTTGTACCTGCACTTGTTGATCAGTTTAAAAATATTGTAGAAAAATCAATACAGAGAATTCCTTTAAATTATCACGACTTTTCTTGAAGTGTAGCATACTAACTAATCCACTGCTTAAAAATATAATTATTCAGAATGTGTAGTTTTACTAGTTAATAAGAAAATAGGCCTAGATAAAATATAATCATTCAAAAATGTGTAAATAATTCAATGTGGTATTTAAAAAATATTTTTATTTTTTAATATTATTATACTTATATTTTAGTTTCACTAGCAAATCTAAATTAACATTTCAAATCATATTCATAATCATATTTTTAGCTGTGATCTGATTGTATATTCTATGCAGTTTCGCGTTGATTAGATAACGATGCATTTGCGCAACAGCAAGAGTTCGGATCATTTTACTGACTCGGATCTTTGAGTCTGGTTCAGCAAAATGAACGAATCTTTTTTCCGAGTCATTTCGTTCAGCAAAATGAACGAATCTTTTGTCCGAGTCATTTCGTTCAGCAAAATGAACAAATCTTTTTTCCGAGTCATTTCGTTCAGCAAAATGAACGAATCTTTTGTCCGAGTCATTTCGTTCAGCAAAATGAACGAATCTTTTGTCCGAGTCATTTCGTTCAGCAAAATGAACGAATCTTTTTTCCGAGTCATTTCGTTCAGCAAAATGAACGAATCTTTTTTCCGAGTCATTTCGTTCAGCAAAATGAACGAATCTTTTGTCCGAGTCATTTCGTTCAGCAAAATGAACGAATCTTTTTTCCGAGTCATTTCGTTCAGCAAAATGAACGAATCTTTTTTCCGAGTCATTTCGTTCAGCAAAATGAACGAATCTTTTTTCCGAGTCATTTCGTTCAGCAAAATGAACGAATCTTTTTTCCGAGTCATTTCGTTCAGCAAAATGAACGAATCTTTTTTCCGAGTCATTTCGTTCAGCAAAATGAACGAATCTTTTTTTCCGAGTCATTTCGTTCAGCAAAATGAACGAATCTTTTGTCCGAGTCATTTCGTTCAGCAAAATGAACAAATCTTTTTTCCGAGTCATTTCGTTCAGCAAAATGAACGAATCTTTTTTCCGAGTCATTTCGTTCAGCAAAATGAACGAATCTTTTTTCCGAGTCATTTCGTTCAGCAAAATGAACGAATCTTTTGTCCGAGTCATTTCGTTCAGCAAAATGAACGAATCTTTTTTCCGAGTCATTTCGTTCAGCAAAATGAACGAATCTTTTTTCCGAGTCATTTCGTTCAGCAAAATGAACGAATCTTTTTTCCGAGTCATTTCGCTCAGCAAAATGAACGAATCTTTTTTCCGAGTCATTTCGTTCAGCAAAATGAACGAATCTTTTGTCCGAGTCATTTCGTTCAGCAAAATGAACGAATCTTTTTTCCGAGTCATTTCGTTCAGCAAAATGAACGAATCTTTTGTCCGAGTCATTTCGTTCAGCAAAATGAACGAATCTTTTTTCCGAGTCATTTCGTTCAGCAAAATGAACGAATCTTTTGTCCGAGTCATTTCGGTTCACTTGAGCAAAATATGATTAAAATGTTCTACATATCTACTACTTATGCAAACGTTGATCACACTACAAACAATACAAAACTATAATGGTATAAGAAACAGAAAAAATTAATTTACAACCGGGTGCATAATTATTATTATTATTATCTACTCTTACAGTTACGTGAAGCGTTTCTGGTCTCAAATTGTAGCTTTTTATTTCTTACAGTTTAAAAATGTGTGAATTTCTGTCATGATGGTTCTTTTCCATAACACCGAATATAGTAAAGGTAATAAACTAAAGACTTGCTTATTATTATTATTATTAAGTCTTTTTCCCTCAGACTGCATAGGTTTAGCTTATGAGGCTGTCACGTGACGAACGAACGACTCAAACCCAAGCCCAAAGTGCATACTATCCACCCTAAGTAGTAATACTATTTAGGATGGATAGTGTGCACATTGGGACGCAGGCAAAGACTCTGCAGGATGCTGCGCATGCGCGACTGAACGAATCACTCCCCGAGATGACTCGTTCTTTCCGAGTCATATTAAAGATTCGTTCAAAATGAACAAATCGTTCAAAGAACGACTCGTCAGTAACTTTTAGCAACAATTTGTCCCGCCTTTAGCAACTAACCCTGAAAATTAGTTGGCAACACGACAGACGTGTCGTTTTATCACGACTGAAGCAGAATCGTGAGCTTTAGCGTGTTTGTGTAAGTCGAGCTAATCCTGACGGCGGTTTAATCACACTACTTTGGCTTATTTTCTCTGGTCTATCCAGAGCAGGGTGTCGTCTGGTGTCGGTTCTGAGGGAACGGTACCTGTGTCGTAGCGCTGCTGGTGTTCGGTGTCGCCTCAGCCTGGGCCCGCGGTCCAATACTTCATCCGAGCGGCCCAACCGAACACGATCATTGGCTCTCGGTCGACGCGATGGTGGCGGGCGGATCCACGAGCTCGGTTCGGAGTATTTTCCCGTGTTTCTTACGACCCAGTTAGTTCCTCCGCGGAGAAGCGCGCGTTCGCGGAAAATTGTGTTGTGTTGTGTTGTGCTTAGAGCGAGCGGTGCATTCTGGGTAAAGCGTAGAGAGTGCAGTTCCGCGTGCTGCCGGCAGAGGGCGCCTCACACACTACACGTGTACTAGTACATACTCACACCGCGTACTAGCGTACTACTCACTAATTAATATCAATAACTCTCTCTATTAGTCCCATAGCTTTCTACAGCAGGAATATGAGAGAGTAGCTTGCGCTTCCGATTTCAGAAATCATTATAACTCATCTAAAATTATAGTATTTATTATTATTATTGTGTCTAAATACCTTTTTTATAACTTTATTGAACAATATAAGCTTTAAAACCATAATTGGCCTGGTATAAAATGCTAGATTTGTTAATCAGACATCAGACAAGCATCATAACATAAGATAAGGAAGAAATAATATTTAATAAATAAATAAAATGACTAGGGGTTTTCAGCAAGTTTAAGATTTTCTATTAAATTACAGAGGTTTAAGGCATTATTTGAAGAGTTTATTTGCAAAAATTGATAACTCTGTTTTTAACAATTTTCAAAAATCATGTTCATTAATCTCAATCATGATTTTTATTTTCAAAAATCATGTTTTTTATGATGTTATCAGTTTTTATTGTTAGTTAGCTGTATTTTTTACCTAATCTAAATAACCCAAATGCAGTTTGATTGAGATTTAATGAACATGATTTATGAAAATTGTTAAAAATGTTATGTTATGTTTAAAATTAAAAATTTAAAATTGTTAAAAATGAGTTATGTTTTTGCAAATGAACTCATTTTTCTTCATTCGTTTCAGCGACAAAAAGTAATGACATAGTTATTTGTGAAATATAGAAAAATTTGGAAGTATGGTAGTGTTATACAATTTTGAATGTAGAAATATTAAATGATTTAAATAACAGAAAAGATACTTTAATAATTAAACTAAAACCTCCAGTAGGTGGCGGTATGTCAGTGATTTGATCACTGAATCATTCATTTAATTGATTCGTTCGAACAGCTGATTCATTCAGAAGTGAATGAACGAGTCATTGAATCATTGACTCACTAGATTCGTTTAAAACAGTTCATTCATAAACGAATCACCTGTGTTTGAATGGAGATGCGCTGGGACTATTATCATGATGAAATAGAGCAAAATAATTGATAAATCATGTGTTTCATCTTTCAAAAATAAACAGAATAATAATTTTCATTTGATAAAACAGGTTAATCTTCAAATTTAGGAAATAACCAGTTATGCAAATCTTCCCAAAATGCATGGGTAAATCATAAAAAATATGTTATGTAGCTTCAATTTGATCAGAAGGAGCCGTACCTTTTTCTGTTGAAATATTACAGTTGATATTTTTCTTTATTATAACCCTTCCTCATATACAGGGCTCTACGCTTACTTTTCTTTTTAGGAGCACGGTCAAAACTTTAGGAGCACCTTCAAATTAATAATCAAAAATTATGATCAAAAATTAATAATCAAAAATTATGATCAAAAATTAACCTTCTCATTATGAGGTGATTACAGTGTAATCATACAGTGATTTGAAAGTGAAAGTGATTTACAGGGAATTATGTTTTTATTTGTAATGGAACTTTTCTAACTTTATTAAAAGTATGTCATCTTTTATGTCAAATTCAAAAAATATATTAATAAGCTTTTTATCATTTTTAATTAAAACAACAGAATAAAAACAAGTAGAATAAGATACTAATCAAATGAAATCAGTATTTAAGAAATAAACATGTACTAGATGTGTATTTTCAGATGTTTAATGAGGTTGCATAAGTGCAATTAAATTCATGTTGAGGTTAATGTTTTAAATATACAATTTTGAATGTAGAAATATTAAATGATTTAAATAACAGAAAAGATACTTTAATAATTAAACTAAAACCTCCAGTAGGTGGCGGTATGTCAGTGATTTGATCACTGAATCATTCATTTAATTGATTCGTTCGAACAGCTGATTCATTCAGAAGTGAATGAACGAGTCATTGAATCATTGACTCACTAGATTCGTTTAAAACAGTTCATTCATAAACGAATCACCTGTGTTTGAATGGAGATGCGCTGGGACTATTATCATGATGAAATAGAGCAAAATAAGGCAATAGTGTTGTAGTCAGACAATATAAGTCACTTAATATTAACTTCTTGTTTAATGAACTGTTGTATTAAATCAATATCATGTTTGCAAACTCCCTTAATCATCATTAAAAGCTGTCACTCATCTTAGTCTCATTATAATCAGCGAAGCTCAATGAATCTCTTGTTTACACTCTTCTGTTTGTTATAATGAGATGATATGTCTGATGCATTACTCAACGCTGCAGACACACATACAGTAAGTACGTTAGAAACCTTTAAAGCTCTCTCAGCACAAACACTAATATGCTGATGGGGTCAGTCCTAAATATTGTTTTAGAGTATTTTTCAGTCACAAATGCACTGATATAGTCACACAAAGCCTATTTGTCAAAGTAATTTCTAAGTAAATATTATAGAATATGCATAGATTTAAATTTTAAAAAGTAAAGAAAATAAAAAGGGAAATAAATTCTCAATATATTAGTTTAAGAGCGAGGCGATACATCAGGGGTAGTAATAATACTTAATCCATTCTGACCAACACTAGTAGCAATGTTAGACTATTTCTGTTTACAAAATATCATTTATAGCTTCTATAAGAACAGATGATTTCATCTGAACCAATGACAGATCAGCTCACGTGACATTCAGCCAATAAAACAACAGAAAACACTCATGGTGCCTACATACTACACATCATCAGATAAAGACTAACCTCGTTAACCACACTGAAAACTTTTTTTTTTAAGGTAAGTGTTGCAAACAATTAATTTCAGCTACTTTTAAAAAAATAAAAACATGTTGAAAGTATGTTAGTCAACTATATTTGTTTATTTAAATGTAGCTAAAATAAATTGATTGCAACACTTACCTTAACAAAAATGTTTTTTTTGTTAACTATAATCTATTAAAGGCTGATTTATTGCTAGAGATTTTCATAAGACAAACTGCTTCTGTCACGGTGCACACACGAGGGAGGAACAAAGGACACAAACTCAAATAAAGACAAGACAAGACAAGACAAGACAAGACAAGACAAGACAAGACAAGACAAGACATGATACACGATACACGATACACGATACACGATACACGATACACGATACACGATACACCGGGAAGTAACAAGTAGACCAGACGAAATCAAACTCAAAAGACAGGACTAATATACACAGGGTAATTAACACAATCACATAAACACCGCTGGACACGAATTAACTCATAATGACATGAAACAAGGACAGGAAACAAACCAAATATGGACACAAGAGGCGGGAACACGACACACACAACAGAACCCTGACAGCTTCAAGCAGCTCTATAGAAATTCATGTTTATATTTTTATGCATGTTACAATGGAACTTAATTTGGTTGTAAAATGATCAAGCGGTTGAGATTTGCTATATGCATTAAATCACTTCATGCGTGTATAAATACACTATATTGCCAAAAGTATTGGCACCCCTTCTTTAGAACAGAATGCACTTCCAAATCTGTGGCAACAACGATGGGAACATAATTCATGTATTTAAAAATTGTATTTCATCTCTGTAGCAACAGTTTTGTAAGTGTCTAAAATGACTGAACCCATATGTACAAGTCATTGGTGTTTGGTGATGAGTTTTTGTGCATTTACAGTCACACCAGAGGTGTTAAACTGGGATTAGGACTTGGTTTTATGCAGACCAGTCAAGTTCTTCCACACTGACTCAATCAATCATTTTCTTTTTGAACCTTGTCTTATACACAGAGACATTGTCATGTTAGAATAGAAAAGAGTCCAAACTGTTGCTATAATATTAGAAGCACACAATTTCCTAGAATATCATTATATGCTTTAACATTAAGATTTGCACTCATAGAAATTACTAAAGTAGTCAAACCTGTTCATTAGAAGGGGTGCCAATACTTTTGTCACTATAGTGTATATCAGCAGAAGTCGTGGATTGTTGATGTGGGTGTGGATCGAGGCGTTGAGCCTATCAGACGCTCACAGAAACATCATCATCATCATCATCCGAGTCTGAATCATGTTGATATGAAGCTTATAACCTTCTCAGAGCGTCACGGACATTTAAGAGCAGACACTGACGGCTAAAACACTTATTAATGCAGTGTTTTTTCAGACTAGAGGAAAGAAAACATCTTAAAGACACTGTTAAGTGTTTCTTTTATAGCGGTTTATCTATTTGTGTCAATAGATTTCAATTACAATACATATTTATAAATGCCGTTTGAGTTTTGTCTCCTACACCGAGTCATAAATCTTCTCTTCAGAAGTAATCACACACCAAACTTTACATTTTTAATTCTATAGTATATATCCTGAAGGTTTTTACCGAGGGATTTGTTCATATATAATGTGCTTGATTATATACAACATTTGAATCCACCAAAAATTATGAAAATATAGTGTTTTCTCTCCATTCTAAGCATTTTCTGACAAAAATAAGATCCCTCTATAAAACCTTTTGACTCTAATATGTCAAAAAATAATTTTGGGTAAACTTTACAATAAGGTTCATTAGTTAACATGAACTGCACTTATACAGCGTTTATTAATCTTTGTTAATGTTAATTTCAACATTTACGAATACATTATTAAAATCTTGTTAACATTAGTTAATGCACTGTGAACTAACATGAACATCAGTATTTTTATTAACTAACGTTAGTGAAGATTAGTAACAAATGTATCGCTCATGGTTAGTTAATACATTAACTAATGTTTAACTAATGTAAAGTGTTACCGAATTTTGAAACTGACATCATCCAGCGTATGCAAAATGTATGCAAATTATCGCATATTTGCATATCTGAACATAACTTTTTAGAAAACTTGTAATACAAAAATTGTTTGTAATTATTAGTGTAATCAATCAGGTGGGTTAGTAAGGTGATAACTATTAGTTATTTTTTTTACCCTATTCACCTGCAGTGTCTCGCAGCATTACAGGACACTAAATACAGTAAAGAAACGGATGCAGTTTTACTGTAAAAACTGTTTTAATGTGATTTAAGCCCAGATTCATCTGTCAGATAATTAAACTATGGTTTTGATTCTTCAAGACAACAAATATTATAAAACACACTCGCTCACACCTCTTTAACTAATGCATGGAAATGTTCACAAAGAAGCAGATGAAGGCAGTTAAAACATCACGTGGCGGTAATATACACAATATTAATTTCTAAAGCAAGATTTGAAGACTGGTCTCTGTGGAGAAGCTTCTACTCGTCTGTGTCTCTCTGCCGGAGGCTCCTGGATCTGCCGTTCTCGCTCTTTCTCTTCTTGAAGGTGGCTCCGGCGCTGCTCTCGGGCCCCAGGGACGTGATGGTGCGCTCCTTGAATCTGGTCCTGGGCTCCGGAGGGACGTCGACGGGAGTCGGAGCGATGCTTTCCATCTGCGGCAGCTGCAGATCCACCTTCTCACTGCGGAGCAGAACACACACGCTCATCAGCACTGATGGTGACTTCACTGAACATGACGAGAAACGTCAAGTCGCCTTTATTTACGTATATACAGTAGCGCTTCTAACAATACAGACTGTGTCAAAGTGTTAAACCGGAAAATAGTGTGACAATAGTAAACACTCAAATGTCCTTAAAGAGGTCATATAATGCTACATGCACTTTTCAAGTTGTTTGAACTGAAATGTGTTATCACCAGTGTTGGGCACGTTACTTTAAAAAAGTAATTAGTTATAGTTACTAGTTACTTCTCACAAATAGTAACTGAGGTACATCATTATAAAAGTAACTCATTACCAGGGAAAGTAACTATTGTGTTACTTTATATACAATAACTTGGATGCCCCAATATTAAATATGTTAAATGAATGAAACGGACACTAAATAGAATAAATCATTATTATAAAACATTGTACATTAATCAACACTATTTATCTACTGACACTTAGCATCAGTCAGTCAAGCATTATAATATGATATTATGATAATTTAGCATTATATGATGATAGAACTTTAGTAATTAGAATAACCAAGTATGAATTCATATTTGTCATGTTGACTGAACTTAGGACTGGTGCTTAAGATATTGTTTGTCATTTAGTGTTTCTATAAAAAAAAGGGGGAAAAAATTGATAAGATAAAACTACTACGAATTATACCACTAATAACAATATAAAACGCACTAAGGATTATTGAGCTGCTGGGTTCATGAATATTAATCAGGTTGTCTGCGTTCGCTCGCATTGATTCGCTGAAATCAAAACAGGGATGATAAGAGGTGAGCGCCGGCCAATGAGATTGTGGTTTGCGCATTAGCTCCGCCCACTAGCAGAGAACCCAGCAGTTCTTAAAAGCTGAAGAATTCCAAAGGAACTCCGTTATTGTGACAGAAAAACACAACAAAGAATATCGTTTATATGTAGCGCGTCAATACTGCATGTTATGACTCTCTCGCTCTGTGTGTGTGTGTGTGTGAGAGTGTGTGTGTGTCTGTGTCTGTGTGTGTGTGTGTTGTGAGTGTGTGTGTGTGTGTGTGTGTGTGTGTGTCTCTGTGTGTGTCTGTGTGTGTCTCTGTGTGTGTGTGTGTCTGTCTGTGTGTGTGTCTGTGTGTGTGTGTGTGTGTGTGTGTGTGGTGTGTGTGTCTGTGTCTGTGTGTGTGTGTGCGTGTGCGTGTGTGTCTGTGTGGTGTGTGTGTGTGTGTGTGTGGTGTGTGTGTGTGTGGTGTGTGTGTGTCTGTGTGGTGTGTGTGTGTCTGTGTGTGTGTCTGTGTGTGTTTGTGTGTGTGCGTGTGTGTGTGGTGTGTGTGTCTGTGTCTGTGTGTGTGTGTGTGTGCGTGTGCGTGTGTGTCTGTGTGTGTGTGTGTCTGTGTGTGTCTGTGTGTGTGTGTCTGTGTGTCTGTGTGTCTGTGTGTGTGTGTCGTGCGCTTCACACTAGAGTTTACGGTTCGTCAAATACAGCTACACTGCGCATCCATTCAGATGAACTGAAAAAATAAAATGATAATTATATTATAATAAATTATAGTAACGCCACATTTTATTGTCAGTAACGGTAACGGCGTTGTAACGGGGGAAACGGTAAGTAGTTTGATTACTCGTTACTGAAAACAATAACGCCGTTATTCCCATCACTGGTTATCAGTGTGTGTACACAACCACCCTATAATGATAAAATCAACCCAGTGTTTTATTGTAATCTGGTTAAATGTTTACCCCTTTCTCAAATCGAGCCGCTCTCTGTGTGACGTCACACGGACGGAGGCCCCGCCCACCATAGTTTGATTGACAGCAGTGCTTCAGCACAGACTGCACTGGTGTCTTACCTCAGAGCGTCATCAGTTGTTTCACCAGCAGATGTAGATAAGAATGACTTCTAAGTGATTGAGGTGTTTGTTGTTGGATGTAATGATGAACACAGCAGTCGTGATTTACTCCGTCATCTGAGCCGCTGAAGAGGATACGTTTGGTTCTGAAGGGAATGCGTCCTCGATATAAACGCGTCTATGTTCATGAATCATTCGTGATCCAGCTTCACCGACATAAGGTTTTTTAAATGAATCCTTGCAAATCGCCTTTCCTAATAATGTGCTAATTAGCAAGTTTCAGATGAATGCGCTAAAGTAAACAATCCCTCAGAGAGCAGAGAGGGGCGGAGTCAGCAGAGCTCATTAACATTTAAAGGAGAAGGACACAATACCGCTTGCTCCGAGCTGTTTTTGACAGTATAAAAGATGTTTTTTAAACTACTAATGAGACATTTTAACCAAACTATGTTACAGACTTTTCATTAAGACTCTAAAGAATAATATCAACTTGTGGAAAATGGGCATTATATGACCCCTTTAAAAATCAAATGTTTAAAGTTGCAAGAAAACATAAGTAGCCACAAAGTCTTCCACATTGTGAAGAAATGTATAATCATGCAGCAATTATATTAATTACTAACGCACCCTACAGAACGCATTATTGAGAATTATACTCTCTTTTACATACAAGACGGGAAATTCACTGCTATATTTTTATTTACAAAGCTCTGTTGGGCTTATTACCTAAATATGTTTAATAAATAATAAATAATAAATTTGCTGAAACCCAATTTTAATACATATTAGTGCTGTCAAACGATTAATAATTTTTTCGTTTACATAATGTATATTGTGTATATTTATTATGTATATATAAATACACACACATACAGTATGTATTTTGAAAATATTTACGTCTATATTTATATGCATCTAATTTATATCATATATAAATATATAAACATATACTGTATGTGTGTGTATTTATATACACATAATAAATATGCACAGTACACATACATATATAATGTAAACAAAAACTAATTATTAATTGTGATTAATTGTTTGATAGCACATATACAACTAGATCATCTAATTATATTTCCTTGATTATCCCTAGAAGATAATTTTGAATTTGCTGCCCCAAATGACTGGAATATGCTATAAAAGTTATTGAAACTAGAGACAATATTTTAGTATTAAGTGCTTGACTTGTAAATGTTTTAACTGAGATTTTATTCTTTTTTTGTGTGTTTTATGTATTGTAATGTATGTTTCTCAGCAGATATTAATTCTCCTGCCAGGCTGTTATTGAAAATAATAACTTGTTCTTAATTAACTTCCCTGGTTAAATAAATAAATAAATCATAAAAGAAAAAAATGTAGTGTGGAACTCAGTTCTAGGCACTGGTTGTTGATTGGATGTTGAGATGTGGGCGTGGCTCTGAATGAGCGTTTGCATTGGATTGTAACAAGGGGGCGGAGTTTAACCAGACTAAACGATTAGATCACTGGAACATCCAGTTTTGACATTTTGATTAAATTATGAAAAATTAACCCGATGAATTATTCACAATAAGATTAATAACATGCATTTAGAAAACAGATATTTCCATTTCATGCCTGACTTAAAATGTATTAAATTAATTCATATTATAATCATTTATTAATATTACCAGTGTTGGGAAGAGTTACTTTTAAAAGTAATGCTTTACAATATTGCGTTTCTCTCTAAAAAAGTAACTAATTATGTTACTTTTTATGGAATGTAATGCGTTACGTTACTTTTTAAATCTGTGCAGGGTTTGCTTGTTTGTTTTTAATATAAAAAGTTCTTCTTGTACAAATATAAAAGCTCTTTCACACCAAAAGTGAAGTGAATCCGGTTCAGACTGAAGTTAATGTAGATTCACGTCTGTACAGTAGAGGACGCAGATCAAACTAATCACATGAAGAATATGACAGTTCAACACTATTCAGAAATAACTACAATCAAACACAAATGTGTCATTTATGCTTATTAGTATGATAGAATTGGATCATCGAAGGTCAGCAGGTTAATAAAATAGGATTAATACTTAAATGATATTTGTCTTATTTAACGTATTTAATTATTGCAGGTTTGTATAATATTCTGAGTTTGTATTTGACTGTTATTGATTGTGAGGAACACTGAATGTGTTTTTGTGCAGGTGAGATGATTAAATACATGATATTTAGTCCAGAACTACAGTAAGATCATGTTCACACACAACGCTCTGATTTCTGTCACCATGGCAACACCAGAGCTGTCACTCAATACATCACCATGGCAACAACAGAGCTGTCACTCAATACATCACCATGGCAACAACAGAGCTGTCACTCAATACATCACCATGGCAACAACAGAGCTGTCACTCAATACATCACCATGGCAACAACAGAGCTGTCACTCAATACATCACCATGGCAACACCAGAGCTGTCACTCAATACATCACCATGGCAACAACAGAGCTGTCACTCAATACATGAGAAACAATGTAGCTGTTACTTATTTGAAAAAGTAGCTCCGATATTTCCTTCTAAATTAAAAAGTAATGCTTTACTTTACTAGTTACTTTAAAAAGTAATCTGATTACGTAACTCAAGTTACTTGTAATGCGTTACTCCCAAAACTGAATATTACCATGAATAGCTTTAGAAAAACTCAACAGGTTTGTTGTCAATAATCTGGTTTCTCTTCCGTGTTTGACGTCACAAACACACTGCGGTGATCCGCAGCAGCTTTCACATAAATCACAAGATCTCGTGTCTTACTATGGATCCTGCTGTGGCTGGAATTTTTCCCAGGCTCCGTATGGATTGGTCTTTCTGGGTCTCTTCACAGGCGTCTCGACCTTCTTCACTGCATCAGTCACGGCCGAATCCTCCCGTTTCTCCTCAGCGTTTCCTCCATCATCTGAGCTCCTCTCTCCTCCGTCTTCTTTTCTCTTCTGTGTGGAGATCAAACACACGGACGTGTTGTTCTGTGTGTGTTTATGATGTTGTACAGCAGTGTTTATATAGTTCTGTGTGTGTTTATGATGTTGTACAGCAGTGTTTATATAGTTCTGTGTGTGTTTATGATGTTGTACAGCAGTGTTTATATAGTTCTGTGTGTGTTTATGATGTTGTACAGTGAGTGTTTATATAGTTCTGTGTGTGTTTATGATGTTGTACAGCAGTGTTTATATAGTTCTGTGTGTGTTTATGATGTTGTACAGCAGTGTTTATATCGTTCTGTGTGTTTATGATGTTGTACAGCAGTGTTTATATAGTTCTGTGTGTGTTTATGATGTTGTACAGTGAGTGTTTATATAGTTCTGTGTGTGTTTATGATGTTGTACAGCAGTGTTTATATAGTTCTGTGTGTGTTTATGATGTTGTACAGCAGTGTTTATATCGTTCTGTGTGTTTATGATGTTGTACAGCAGTGTTTATATGGTTCTGTGTGTGTTTATGATGTTGTACAGCAGTGTTTATATGGTTCTGTGTGTGTTTATGATGTTGTACAGCAGTGTTTATATAGTTCTGTGTGTGTTTATGATGTTGTACAGCAGTGTTTATATAGTTCTGTGTGTGTTTATGATGTTGTACAGTGAGTGTTTATATAGTTCTGTGTGTGTTTATGATGTTGTACAGCAGTGTTTATATAGTTCTGTGTGTGTTTATGATGTTGTACAGCAGTGTTTATATAGTTCTGTGTGTGTTTATGATGTTGTACAGCAGTGTTTATATCGTTCTGTGTGTGTTTATGATGTTGTACAGCAGTGTTTATATAGTTCTGTGTGTGTTTATGATGTTGTACAGCAGTGTTTATATGGTTCTGTGTGTGTTTATGATGTTGTACAGCAGTGTTTATATAGTTCTGTGTGTGTTTATGATGTTGTACAGCAGTGTTTATATAGTTCTGTGTGTGTTTATGATGTTGTACAGCAGTGTTTATATAGTTCTGTGTGTGTTTATGATGTTGTACAGTGAGTGTTTATATAGTTCTGTGTGTGTTTATGATGTTGTACAGCAGTGTTTATATAGTTCTGTGTGTGTTTATGATGTTGTACAGCAGTGTTTATATGGTTCTGTGTGTGTTTATGATGTTGTACAGCAGTGTTTATATAGTTCTGTGTGTGTGTTTATGATGTTGTACAGCAGTGTTTATATAGTTCTGTGTGTGTTTATGATGTTGTACAGCAGTGTTTATATAGTTCTGTGTGTGTTTATGATGTTGTACAGCAGTGTTTATATAGTTCTGTGTGTGTTTATGATGTTGTACAGCAGTGTTTATATAGTTCTGTGTGTGTTTATGATGTTGTACAGCAGTGTTTATATAGTTCTGTGTGTGTGTTTATGATGTTGTACAGCAGTGTTTATATGGTTCTGTGTGTGTTTATGATGTTGTACAGCAGTGTTTATATAGTTCTGTGTGTGTTTATGATGTTGTACAGCAGTGTTTATATAGTTCTGTGTGTGTTTATGATGTTGTACAGTGAGTGTTTATATAGTTCTGTGTGTGTTTATGATGTTGTACAGCAGTGTTTATATGGTTCTGTGTGTGTTTATGATGTTGTACAGCAAGTGTTTATATAGTTCTGTGTGTGTTTATGATGTTGTACAGCAGTGTTTATATAGTTCTGTGTGTGTTTATGATGTTGTACAGCAGTGTTTATATAGTTCTGTGTGTGTTTATGATGTTGTACAGCGAGTGTTTATATAGTTCTGTGTGTGTTTATGATGTTGTACAGCAGTGTTTATATAGTTCTGTGTGTGTTTATGATGTTGTACAGCAGTGTTTATATCGTTCTGTGTGTGTTTATGATGTTGTACAGCAGTGTTTATATAGTTCTGTGTGTGTTTATGATGTTGTACAGCAGTGTTTATATCGTTCTGTGTGTGTTTATGATGTTGTACAGCGAGTGTTTATATAGTTCTGTGTGTGTTTATGATGTTGTACAGCAGTGTTTATATAGTTCTGTGTGTGTTTATGATGTTGTACAGCAGTGTTTATATAGTTCTGTGTGTGTTTATGATGTTGTACAGCGAGTGTTTATATAGTTCTGTGTGTGTTTATGATGTTGTACAGCAGTGTTTATATAGTTCTGTGTGTGTTTATGATGTTGTACAGCAGTGTTTATATCGTTCTGTGTGTGTTTATGATGTTGTACAGCAGTGTTTATATAGTTCTGTGTGTGTTTATGATGTTGTACAGCAGTGTTTATATCGTTCTGTGTGTGTTTATGATGTTGTACAGCGAGTGTTTATATAGTTCTGTGTGTGTTTATGATGTTGTACAGCAGTGTTTATATAGTTCTGTGTGTGTTTATGATGTTGTACAGCAGTGTTTATATAGTTCTGTGTGTGTTTATGATGTTGTACAGCGAGTGTTTATATAGTTCTGTGTGTGTTTATGATGTTGTACAGCAGTGTTTATATAGTTCTGTGTGTGTTTATGATGTTGTACAGCAAGTGTTTATATAGTTCTGTGTGTGTTTATGATGTACAGCAGTGTTTATATAGTTCTGTGTGTGTTTATGATGTTGTACAGCAAGTGTTTATATAGTTCTGTGTGTGTTTATGATGTTGTACAGCGAGTGTTTATATAGTTCTGTGTGTGTTTATGATGTTGTACAGCAGTGTTTATATAGTTCTGTGTGTGTTTATGATGTTGTACAGCAGTGTTTATATCATTCTGTGTGTGTTTATGATGTTGTACAGTGAGTGTTTATATAGTTCTGTGTGTGTTTATGATGTTGTACAGCAGTGTTTATATAGTTCTGTGTGTGTTTATGATGTTGTACAGCAGTGTTTATATAGTTCTGTGTGTGTTTATGATGTTGTACAGCAAGTGTTTATATAGTTCTGTGTGTGTTTATGATGTTGTACAGCGAGTGTTTATATAGTTCTGTGTGTGTTTATGATGTTGTACAGCAGTGTTTATATAGTTCTGTGTGTGTTTATGATGTTGTACAGCGAGTGTTTATATAGTTCTGTGTGTGTTTATGATGTTGTACAGCAGTGTTTATATAGTTCTGAGTGTGTTTATGGTGTTGTACAGTGAGTGTTTATATCGTTCTGTGTGTGTTTATGATGTTGTACAGCAGTGTTTATATCGTTCTGTGTGTGTTTATGATGTTGTACAGCAGTGTTTATATAGTTCTGTGTGTGTTTATGATGTTGTACAGCGAGTGTTTATATAGTTCTGTGTGTGTTTATGATGTTGTACAGCAAGTGTTTATATAGTTCTGTGTGTGTTTATGATGTTGTACAGCAAGTGTTTATGTCATACGGCGAGTGTGAACGTCTCACCCTGAAACTGATCTTCGGGATGCTGGTTTGTATGGTTTCGTCTGGTTCTGGTGTGTCTTTAGGAGGGTCGGACGTGTCTTCAGCTCCAGACACAGACTCAGGCTGAGGAGGAGACGGATCTTCTGCAGCTCGCGTCTCCTCACGAGGAGAATCAACACCAGGAGGAGCAACTTCTTCTGAACTGAAATCATCCGGTTTCTCCCAACTGGATTCTGCTCAGGATGAGACAAACAGGTTTAGAAAGAAAAGCCTGACATATGAAATAACACTCAGGAAAATCTAATGATTAGAAATGGAACACAATATCAAACATTTACAATTAAAAAAAAAAAATGTTTTATGTTTTGTATCATCATACTTGATCCATCATGGCTCATATAGTCTGATACAGTGAGAACGTGGAGGAAAAAACAGCTCAATTTTATTCAGAGACTCTGCAAACTGAGCAAAAATATGAATTTGCTGCAAATACTGATATTTCAATGATGAAATTCTGCTGCTTGTGATGTAAATCAATGAGATCTTTATAACAGTGCAGCAGATACTGACATTAAATGATCTAAATATCACTCTATATCTCCAATAATATGTCTCAGTAAAATGAGATTATAACATATAATGCAATGCTGATTGAGAGATGAATAATAAAGGCTCCTCAGAAGATCATTCCTCCGCTGAGGAACAGTGAAAGTAAAGCTCCTCAAAAGATCCTGAGGATCAGATTTGAGACTAAAACATGATTGATGGAGAATCAAGTAAAGCTGAGCTGCTTCAGTCCAGTAAGTGTTCATCTGGAGATATGACTGCAGTTATTCTGACGCTTACTTGATCAAAATCAGTCAAGATTTGACTCTGAAGCTGGACGCTTGTACAATTACACTAAAAGAGCTTTGACTGGATAAAACACTCTAAACTATCAATCAGACGACAGAAGGCATGTTAGACGGTTTTGACATCAAAGTTTGATCATGCTGATCATTTACAGTACGCTTTATAGGGTTACGCATTGTCTAATGCATACTATGATGATGTGAAGCTGAATGTGTTCAGATGTTTGTATGTTTTCTCACCGCACGTCTCAGTGTTGTAGTAGTACATGTATCCATCAGGACTCACAGCCTCTATCCAAGCATCGCCTGACAGATCCTGCAGCAAGCATACATGACGTCAGATCTGAACATGTGAACCTGAGACTTGCAGACTCACAGACTCGCAGACTCACAGATTCACAGACTCGCAGACAGACTCAGACTCACAGAAAGGCTCGCAGACTCACAGACAGACTCAGAGACTCACAGACAGACTCACAGACTCATAGACAGACTTGCAGACTCGCAGACAGACTTGCAGACTCGCAGACAGACTTGCAGACTCACAGACAGACTTGCAGACTCACAGACAGACTCACAGACTCATAGACAGACTTGCAGACTCACAGACA
The DNA here is from genome assembly GCA_023376895.1 of Aspiorhynchus laticeps. Taxonomy (NCBI): domain Eukaryota; kingdom Metazoa; phylum Chordata; class Actinopteri; order Cypriniformes; family Cyprinidae; genus Aspiorhynchus; species Aspiorhynchus laticeps. The sequence goes on from CM041803.1 coordinate 1,293,542, forward strand.
GACTTGCAGACTCACAGACAGACTCACAGACAGACTTGCAGACTCACAGACAGACTCACAGACAGACTTGCAGACTCACAGACAGACTCATAGACAGACTTGCAGACTCACAGACAGACTCACAGACAGACTCACAGACAGACTTGCAGACTCACAGACAGACTCGCACTCAGACTCGCAGAAAGGCAGACAGACTCGCAGACTCACAGACAGACTCACAGACTCACAGATAGACTTGCAGACAGACTCGCACTCAGACTCGCAGAAAGGCAGACAGACTTGCAGACTCACAGACAGACTCAGACTCACAGGTAGGCTCGCAGACTCACAGACAGACTCAGACTCACAGACTCGCACACAGACTCAGACTCACAGACAGGCTCACAGACTCGCACTCAGACTTGCAGAAAGGCAGACAGACTCACAGATTCACAGACAGACTCAGACTCACAGACTCGCACACAGACTCAGACTCACAGGTAGGCTCGCAGACTCACAGACAGACTCACACTCAGACTCGCAGAAAGGCTTGCTTTACATGCTTGCAGACTCACATACAGACTCAGACTCACAGACAGACTAGCAAACAGAATCGCAGACAGACTCGCAGAGTCACAGACTCGCAGAGTCACAGACAGACTAGCAGACACACAGACAGACTAGCAGACTCACAGAGTCAGAGGTGGGCAGTTTTACCTGCGTTTGTCCCGCGGCCGATGACGAGCTCTCGTCCACAAACCCGTCCGGTTTCTCCCACCGAGACTCTGAGATCAAACACACAGTGAGTGAAGAAGAACACGGACGGACACGCGTGTGTGTCTCAAACATCAGCTCACCTCCAGTGACGGTGTTGTAGAAATACTCCAAGCCATCGTTTGCGGTTCCTCTCACCCAGACGTCTGTCCGAGCTGCGTGTGTGTGAAGATAAGAGTGCGAACTGCTCTGTGACGGGACGCTCGCTTTGAGTTTCTTGGGTTTTTTCTGAGTTTTAGCAGGAGCTTCAGGCGGAGCCACACTCTCACCTGTAGAGACAGAAGAACCATGAGGAGCAGCGTTATCTCACACACACACACACACACACACACTCACCTGACGACTGACCCGCCAGCCTCTTCAGATCCTCCTCATACGCCTTCAGAGCCGCTTCCTCCATCGCTGCGAACTGCTTCGACGTCTTCAGCTCCTGCTTGGCCTTCGCCACGCTTTTCTTCCTAATCTATAATGAACATTGACGAGGTCACATGAGCTCTGCCGGCCAATCAGAGAGCATCTCTCACACACACACACTCTTATCTTCACACACACGCAGCTCGGACAGCAGCAGCGGCCAACATGCTGTTTACTACAGATCACACCCACTGCATCCAACAACACACACACACACACACACCGTATCCCATAATGCAAAGCACTGGAGCTTCCATCTGCAGTGAATGAATGAGCAGGAGCTCAAATCAAACAGTTTGAAATGGCAAGAAAAGTATTTTGCATAAAATTTAAATAAAGAAATGCAAAATAATTATATTTCTGAGATAATGAAACATAACGAGGTCATGTGACACTGACTCGGTTCACTGTTATTAACTCATCATATTGTGTGTGAGAGGAATCCAGCTATCATCATACAAAAAAAGTTATTAAATTAAACTATCAGAGCAAAACGGCTTCTTTTATTCATTACAAGAGCAGATGTGCACAGGCAACTAATTAATACTATTCACAGATTCTCTTCTTAGGTTTCATTTTTTGGTGATAAAGATATGAAAAATGTAAAATATAATAAACACAGCAATATTCCATAAAAAATAACAATAGTCTATTCTGATATCATTGTGACTTTAAACTATTTTGTGTTTTTTTCTTCATTCATTGAAGCTGGAAGTCTAGTGCAATGCATTCTGGGATGGCGTAGCTGTACTGTGCTGCACATTTATCCAAATCTAGTGTATTTCATGCATAAATGTGCATAGTTTGTACAGTAATATACACAGACACAAACGTGCTGTCTTTGCAGTGTGTATTATTTAAGAGCAGTGTTGGGCTAGTTCCTCAAAGAATGTAATATATTACTCCTTTCAAAAGCCATATTGTTACTTTCTGGCAACAGTAATTAGTTACACTACTAGATACATTGTTTCTTCACGCCACACAGAAGTTGTAACTATGTATCT
>CM041803.1:1303212-1308212 GCA_023376895.1 Aspiorhynchus laticeps
CATTTAATTACTTTCCCCTTGAAAGAGTAAAGTAAGGGATTACTCTAATTACAGTTACTTCTTATGTAATTGAACTTAACACTGTGTATAGACCGTAGAACATTTATATACAATAGTGTTATTAACCTGTTAACTGTCGGTTCCACTTTTTGAGTATAGACCTGAAAATGACATTTCCAACTTAAACTGTTATACATGTTGAATGCTTTGGAGCAGAGACTTAAGGGTGGTCTCTTTATAAAGAAGACACTTGGCGGATTATATAAATTATATAACAAAAAAGTTGAATATGAAAATATAAAAAATTTAATATTTATATTTTATATAAAATATATATTTTACAAAACATGTTTTACTCTAAAACTGCTAGAAAATCAAAACCAAAAATCTGAACAAGTTATGTTCCAAATTTGAGGTTGATATCTCAAAAAATGAGCTTTGAGAGAGATTGTGTTTGGGCGCAGTACCAAGCTTCTCCACTAGATGACCATCAAACCCCATTAGTGACCATATAAGGGCGTCTCCACTAGATGACCATCAAACCCCATCAGTGACCGTATAAGGGCGTCTCCACTAGATGGCCATCAAACCCCATTAGTGACCATATAAGGGCATCTCCACTAGATGACCATCAAACCCCATCAGTGACCGTATAAGAGCGTCTCCACTAGATGACCATCAAACCCCATCAGTGACCGTATAAGGGCGTCTCCACTAGATGACCATCAAACCCAATCAGTGACCGTATAAGGGCGTCGCCACTAGATGACCATCAAACCCCATCAGTGACCGTATAAGGGCGTCGCCACTAGATGACCATCAAACCCCATCAGTGACCGTATAAGGGCGTCTCCACTAGATGACCATCAAACCCCATCAGTGACCGTATAAGGGCGTCTCCACTAGATGACCATCAAACCCCATCAGTGACCGTATAAGGGCGTCTCCACTAGATGACCATCAAACCCCATCAGTGACCGTATAAGGGCGTCTCCACTAGATGACCATCAAACCCCATCAGTGACCATATAAGAGCGTCTCCACTAGATGACCATCAAACCCCATCAGTGACCATATAAGGGCGTCTCCACTAGATGACCATCAAACCCCATCAGTGACCATATAAGAGCGTCTCCACTAGATGACCATCAAACCCCATTAGTGACCATATAAGAGCGTCTCCACTAGATGACCATCAAACCCCATTAGTGACCATATAAGAGCGTCTCCACTAGATGACCATCAAACCCCATTAGTGACCATATAAGAGCGTCTCCACTAGATGACCATCAAACCCCATTAGTGACCATATAAGGGCGTCTCCACTAGATGACCATCAAACCCCATTAGTGACCATATAAGGGCGTCTCCACTAGATGACCATCAAACCCCATTAGTGACCATATAAGGGCGTCTCCACTAGATGACCATCAAACCCCATTAGTGACCATATAAGGGCGTCTCCACTAGATGACCATCAAACCCCATTAGTGACCATATAAGGGCGTCTCCACTAGATGACCATCAAACCCCATCAGTGACCATATAAGAGCGTCTCCACTAGATGACCATCAAACCCCATTAGTGACCATATAAGGGCGTCTCCACTAGATGACCATCAAACCCCATTAGTGACCATATAAGGGCGTCTCCACTAGATGACCATCAAACCCCATTAGTGACCATATAAGAGCTTCTCCACTAGATGACCGTCAAACCCCATTAGTGACCATATAAGAGCTTCTCCACTAGATGACATAATTTCATACACGTCCAGGACTAAAAGCATGTTTATTACGTATTTTGGGAGACATAACAATTGAATAGGAAAATAAATTATATATCAATTTGCTTATGAAAATCTGGCCAATTATTACTCCCATTATGACAATTATTTTTTCAACATGCTGTCCCAACAGCAACACATTAATATGCAAATTAGATACACTGTGTTTAATGGGAAAACCAGTTTATGGAAATTTTTACACACATATTGCATAAAACACAATGGTATATCAAATCATTTTGTTATATATTTTATAACATAGTTGAGAATCATCCTTAAAATTTAGAATAAAAAAATCCTGAAACCTAAAAAATTGATTGGTGATTTAAAAAAAAATGACACTGTTTTTGCCTTTTTGATGTTTATTCATGACATTTTATTTGTAGAAAAACTCAGTCCTAGTGTCCTCTACAGAGAATATAGAATACAATATGAATAAAATATAATTTTTCAAAAACTTTATTTTTCAATTTTTTTCGTATGCTTTAAACAATGTAATGACATGAAAAAATACTAAATTCGCTTTTTTTTTTTTTTTTTGGGGGGGGGGGGTCTCAGGAGGTTATGCAGCATTGATGATCAGAAGTAATCTCAAAGCTCTGAACATCAGTGTAATACGGTTGTAATCAGTTGAGCTTCATCCTAAAAGCACATTAATGCGGTTTTAACGCATGTAGGTCAGCAGATCTAAACTCCTCAGGATCTCGCCCTGAATTTTTCATAACCTACTAATTTTGAATGCGTCTGGAGTTGAATATGAAAGCAGGTTTGAGGATGTGTTTACCTGCGCACCGGAGCGGTGAGTTTGCCTCGAGGGCCGGCGCTGATGAAGGACGAGGGCCGAGGCAGACCGCTGCGGGACGCTTTAGGGATCCCGCTGACCGACAGACTCTGTAAGCTGACCGAGGAGGTGATGGACGACGGGCTCTTGACCGTGGGACTGACGTACGCTGTGGCTTTGAGCGTCTGACGGGAGGAGAAGTTCCCCACGCTCTGGACCCGGTTCTGTAGCTGCGCCGGAGCAGGAACTACAGACAAACACAACACAAGAGCTGTGTCCAACATCACCTTCTAGACACTACTATTCCCTACATTAGGCCACGAGTACAGCTCACCTGAATTCAGACACTAGCTATGATTCCATACACCTGTTTTTATGCACATTTTGGGATATCGCATATAAAAACGCTGTATGGAAACTCCAAGATGTGCATATGTGTCCCTGTCATAAGCAGCACATGTATATTTGTATACATTGTATGGATCAAAATTATCCATTTCTCTTTTATGCCAAAAATCATTAGGATATTAAGATCATGTTCCATGAAGATATTTTGTACATTTCTTACCATAAATATATCAAAACTTAATTTTTGATTAGTAATATGCATTGCTAAGAACTTCATTTGAACAACTTTAAAGGTGATTTTCTCAATATTTAGATTTTTTTGCACCCTCAGATTCCAGATTTACAAATATTGTCCTATCATAACAAACCATACATCAATGGAAAGCTATTTATTCAGATTTCAGATGATGCATAACTCTCAATTTCCAAAAATTGACACTTATGACTGGTTTTGTGCTCCAGGGTCACATATGTTCTAAAAAAATGAATGAATAAATGAATGAATAAATAAATGAATGAATGAATAAACGAATGAATAAATGAATTAATAAATGAATTAATAAATTAATAAATGAATGAATAAATGAATAAACGAATGAATAAATGAATAAACGAATGAATGAATGAATAAATGAATGAATGAATGAATTGTAGTGATTCTGGTAAAAAATGACCAACCTTTGAAAAATAGCAGGTAAATCCCTTCTAAATCTATCACCAAATATTGGAATTCAATCTTTTTGTCAACTTGTTTTCTTTAATTTAGCACAGCTTTTGTGTTTGTTTTTGCAACTGATTGATTATTGATCAGTTTTTGAGTGATAAAAGCATTATTTGTGGATAATTTTGGCAGTTTTCACTCAAAAACTGAGGTTTAATCTCAGATCAATGATCAATCAGCTCCAAAACGAAACAAAACGTGCTGATTGAAAGAAAATGAGTTTACAAAAATATTAAATTCCAATATTTGGTGATAATATAGAATAGTGAGAGATTTATAAACCTTTTTTTTGACCAACAACAACAAATTAGAATTTTCAGCACAAACAATAACAATGAAAAAATGAAAAAAATTGACACTTATTTTTTCTAAAAAAAACATATGTGCTCAACTAAGACTAAATCTGGTAATAAAACATGCTCATAAACTACGATGGAAACACTTTTACTGAATATATTCCATAATGATTTTGTGATGTGACAGCATTAAACTGACTAATCAACAGATAAACTCATTACACAGCATCTGAAACACTAGTCTTGTCTTCTTGAGCAAAGTCTCGTTAAAGTGCTTCGTTATAATTAACCTCCAGAACTGTGTTCTTATGCAGACTCTGAAAATCAGAAAACATGACCGTGTTTCATCTGCAAGCTCTGAAGATCCTCATTTATTGAATACAAACATTATACAGTGTCTTCTAATATTAATCAGGATGATTTTGTTCTCTTCAGCACACTGGATGGAAATTATGCTTTATTCACAAATGTTTTATGCAATATTCCAATTTTGCGCATAAGTTTAATTCATAACTTTGGATGCACTGGAAGTTTGTGCCTGTTTAATAATCATTTGAAACATTACAAACTGGCAGCTCAAGGAGAAAGATTAAAGGATTGAACTTGAACACTGTTATCGAAATTAATATTTATATAGACCCTGGTTAAACAATTTAAGGGAAGACACTCCAGATGAAAAATAATCTGAAATAATATTATTTAAATAATCTGAAATAATATTAATAATAATAAATAAAATAATAAATATTTTTTATTTAATAATAAAATAATCTGAAATAATATTATTTAAATAATCTGAAATAATATTAATACTAATAAATATTTTTTATTTAATAATAAAATAATCTGAAATAATATTATTTAAATAATCTGAAATAATATTAATAATAATAAATAAAATAATAAATAATTTTTATTTAATAATAAAATAATCTGAAATAATATTATTTAAATAATCTGAAATATTAATAATAATAAATAAAATAAGAAATAATTTTTATTTAATAATAAAATAATCTGAAATAATATTATTTAAATAATCTGAAATAATATTATTTAAATAATCTG
>CM041803.1:1313212-1315712 GCA_023376895.1 Aspiorhynchus laticeps
GTGTGTGTGTGTGTGTGTGTGTGTGTGTGTGTGTGTGTGTGTGAGTGTGAGTGTGTGTGTGTGTGTGTGTGTGTGAGTGTGTGTTACCTGCTCTCTCACAGGAGGTGCTGCTGGGAAGGGGGGCACAGGGTTTGGAGGAGGGAGAGGAGGTGCAGAGAGGAGAAACTCCAACGACACGAGCACGAGGAAAAACAGGAGAGGAGAAGCCTGACCTCCATCTACTGACTGAAGGAGACAGAGATGAACAACATCACCGACTGCTGCTGTGTGTGTGTGTTTCAGAGAGAGAGAGTGTGTGTGTGTGTGTGTGTGTGTTTCAGAGAGAGAGAGAGAGAGTGTGTGTGTGTGTGTGTGCGTGTGTGTGTTTCAGAGAGAGAGAGAGAGAGTGTGTGTGTGTGTGCGTGTGTGTGTTTCAGAGAGAGAGAGAGAGTGTGTGTGTGTGTGTTTCAGAGAGAGAGAGAGAGAGAGTGTGTGTGTGTGTGTGTGTGTGTGTGCGGTTTTGTGACATATGAGGACACAAATGTGTATAATGACACAGGTATGACAGGTATTACAAGGAGAAGGTGATTTATGAGGACATTTCCCCATGTCCCTACTTTTCAAAACGCTTATAAATCATACAGAATGAGTTTTTTTTAGACAGTAAAAATGCCTGTAGTCTCCTGTAAGGGGTAGGTTTAGGTGTAGGGTGATAGAAAATACAGTTTGTACAGATTAAAAACCATTACACCTATGGAGAGTCCCCACAGTTCACAAAAACAAATGTGTGTGTGTGTGTGTGTGAGTGTGTGTGTGTGTGTGTGTGTGTGTGTGAGAGAGAGAGAGAGAGAGAGAGTGAGGGAGTATGTGTGTGTGTGTGGTGTGTGTGTGTGTGTGTGTGTGTGTGTGTGTGTGTGTGTGTGTGTGTGTGATGGAAGAGTTTAGAGATGATGTGAAAAAACCCATTGAGGAACAAACAGTCATTGAGTGTCAGACAGAAACACAAGAAACGACTGAAGACAACAATTCATTCAGCACACGAGAGGATTCACACACACACACACACACACACACATATACATATACACAAACAATCTATGAGCCTTGAGTCTGTCCTCATATTGAGGAACATGACTCAAACCATTCTCAAACACGATATTCCAGCTGAATATGTTCATGCACACTAGTGATGAATCTGCTGTTCAGTAATCACACACTACACACTACACTTAGCATGAACCGCCGGCTCCTTTCATGTAAACACAGTTGCTATGGTTACGGCTCGTCTAACCCACTCCTACAGGCCAAATATAGCAGCATCAGCACTGGTTAGTAAAGGGTTAACGCTGTGACTAGCTCGGGCGTCTCTGTGAATGTGACACAGGGTTTATTTAGCCGAGTAACAAGCTTACGACTAAATCCTGAACGCATTACAAGCGTCCCAGAGTCAGAGCTGTCCGTCACACTCTCTCATTTACATATTCATGATGGCTCCGCCCCCAGCGGATTGAACACTAGTCACACACTAGACTAGATGAAGCAGCGTTAATAAGATGACACTGGTTATTCTGAGCTCCTGTGTTTATCTCCGGCCACGTCCTTACATTAGTCCTCATATCCTCGTCACTGACCGCTGCTGACCTCGTCATCACAAACTGACCTCGTCACTGACCGCTGCTGACCTCGTCATCACAAACTGACCTCGTCACTGACCGCTGCTGACCTCGTCATCACAAACTGACCTCGTCACTGACCGCTGCTGACCTCGTCATCACAAACTGACCTCGCCACTGACCGCTCCTGACCTCGTCATCACAAACTGACCTCGTCACTGACCGCTGCTGAACTCGTCATCACAAACTGACCTCGTCACTGACCGCTGCTGACCTCGTCATCACAAACTGACCTCGTCACTGACCGCTGCTGACCTCGTCATCACAAACCGACCTCGTCACTGACCGCTCCTGACCTCGTCATCACAAACCGACCTCGTCACTGACCACTGCTGACCTCGTCATCACAAACTGCCCTCGTCACTGACCGCTCCTGACCTCGTCATCACAAACCGACCTCGTCACTGACCGCTCCTGACCTCGTCATCACAAACTGACCTCGTCACTGACCGCTCCTGACCTCGTCATCACAAACTGCCCTCGTCACTGACCGCTCCTGACCTCGTCATCACAAACCGACCTCGTCACTGACCGCTCCTGACCTCGTCATCACAAACTGACCTCGTCACTGACCGCTCCTGAACTCGTCATCACAAACCGACCTCGTCACTGACCGCTCCTGACCTCGTCATCACAAACTGACCTCGTCACTGACCGCTCCTGACCCTGTCATCACAAACCGACCTCGTCACTGACCGCTCCTGACCTCGTCATCACAAACTGACCTCGTCACTGACCGCTCCTGACCCCGTCATCACAAACCGACCTCGTCACTGACCGCTCCTGACCTCGTCATCACAAACTGACCTCGTCACTGACCTCTGCTGACCTCGTCATCACAAACTGAC
>CM041803.1:1323212-1340712 GCA_023376895.1 Aspiorhynchus laticeps
GCTTTCTCTTTTATCTCCTGCATTATTATGGTGTTGTCGGTATATTAAAGGTACAAAACAGATTTTAATAGCAGTGTGTGTTGTTGAATTTACTGGTTTACATTCAAATTTGCTTGTTTGTAAATTGCAGTTTTATACTGTAAATTTTACATTTTTTTTCTGTACATTTTACATTTTTTTCTGTAAATAAAATAAAAAAAAATCAGTAATTTAAAAAATAAATTCTGAACATTTAAAAAAAAAAATCTGTACATTTTAAATTTTTTCTGTAAATTTAACATTTTTTCTGTACATTTTACATTTTTCTGTAAATTTAAAAAAAAATTCTGTACATTTTAAAAAAAAAATCTGTAAATTAAAAAAAAAATCTGTAAATTTTACATTTTTTTTTCTGTACATTTAAAAAAATATATGTACAGTTTACATTTTTTCTGTAAATTTAAATTTTTTTTCTGTACATTTTAAATTTTTCTGTAAATTTAAAAAAAAATTCTGTACATTTTTTTAAAAAAATCTGTACATTTAAAAAAAAATTCTGTAAATTTTACATTTTTTTTCTGTACATTTAAAAAAATATATGTACAGTTTACATTTTTTCTGTAAATTTAACATTTTTTCTGTACATTTAAAATTTTTCTGTAAATTTAAAAAAAAATTCTGTACATTTTTTAAAAAAAATCTGTACATTTAAAAAAAAATTCTGTAAATTTTACATTTTTTTCTGTACATTTTAAAAAAAATTCTGTACATTTAAAAAATTTTCTGTAAATTTTACATTTTTTTTCTGTAAATGTGTTTACAGTTTTTCTGTATTTTTTACAAAATTATTCTGGCAACCGCAGCTGCCAAAATTATTTTGTAAAAGCTACAGATTTTTTTTTTTACAGTGTGTGTTATGATGCTCCTGTGATGAAGAAGTGCATTACCTCTGATTTTACTGAAGCAGTTTGTGCAGTTCACTCGCTCCCGATAAACCCAGAGAGACTTTCCTGCCTCCAGACCTCCGAGATCACAGCGGCACACTGCACACTGATACACACACACACACAATGCAATAATGAAATGCCTTTAACTGAAAATTGAGTGTTTAATCTTGTCATTTTACATTATTGACACTGTTTTCCTATTTTGATATTGTGCAGTTGCTTTGACACAATTTGTATTGTTAAAAGCGCTATATAAATAAAGGTGACTTGACTTGACTTGACACACAAACACACACACATACGCACACACACACACACACGCACACACACAAACACACACACACGCACACACACGTCACACACACACAAACGAACACACACACACGTCACACACACACACACACACACACACACACACACACGTCACACACACGTCACACACACCACACACACGTCACACACACACACGTCACTACAGAGTTCAGCTCTCAGCATCAGATTCACATTGAGAGATGTTTTACCCTGAAGCACGACGTGTGGCTGAGGATCTTCAGATCTTCCAGAATCATCCTCTCTGATCCAGCGATGGGTTTCCCACAGACCGTACAAACATCCCGACTGCTGACCGTCCTGCACAAGACATCTGCTTACAGTACACTAGATAATATAATAAAGCCCTGAACTTCACTAATGAGTGAATCTCTGACCTGCTGGACTCCAGTGTCTGCAGACTCGGTGATGCAGGACTCTCTGAATAAACAGTCTTGACTTGTGTTCTGATAGAAAGAGAACAGATGTGCATCAACACAGTGCTGGGGGTAACACATTACAAATAAGTTATGCAATCAGGTTACTTTTTGAAGTAACTAGTAAAGTAATGCATTACTTTTTAATTAAGTTACTTTTTCAAATAAGTAGCACAAGTTACATTGTATCTCATGTATTGAGTGACAGCTCTGGTGTTGCCATGGTGACAGAACTCAGGAGTGAGGTGCATAGCCTGAGGCTTATTCATTTAAAAACTTTTGGATTTTTTGTTATTAAAAATTAATTAATTAATGCAAATCACACCTCTGTTCATCAATTAGCACTGGCTACCAATAGCAGCTCGCATAAAATTCAGGACATTAATGTTTGCCTACAAAACCACCTCTGGCTCTGCACATCTTTACCTAAATTCATTACTTCAGTCTTATGTTCCTCTAGAAGCTTGTGTTCTGTAAGTGAACGTCGCTTTATTGTTCATCCCAAAGAGACACAAAATCACTTTCACAGACTTTTACATTAACTGTTCCCTCCTGACCGACTCAATCCAGCATCTTCAAGAATCAGCTAAAAACACATCTCTTCCGTCTTTATCTGACCCTCTAACTCTAGCACGCTCTATTCTAACTCTATTCTTTAAAAAAAAAAAATATTTGCCCCTTTTAGACTTGCACTCTATTAATTTACTAACTGCTTGTTTTCTTTTCTAATCTTTTTGTATTCTATTTGTTTTCTTTTTATTTATTATACAATTAACAAAAGCAAAAAAAGGCCTCTAACACAAGCTTGCTCTATTCTATCGGTTTTCTTTTTATTTATTATACAATACATTTAAAAAACTTGCTGCGTGTGCTGTGTTAAGCTAATTGAGACTTGTTATAGCACTTGCTCTTTTGTTGATTTTGATTGCTTCTATTGTCCTCATTTGCATAAAAGCGTCTGATAAATGACTAAATGTAAATGTAACAAGAAATAAGCAAGCCCTGCGCAGGTGACAAAAAGTAACGCAAAAGTAACAATGCATTACTTTACAAACAAGTAACTAAGTAATGCAATTAGTTACTTTTTTATGGAGTAACACAGTATTGTAATGCATTGCTGTTAAAAGTAAGTTTTTCCCAACACTGTCCCTGAACGAGTGAATCTCTGACCTGCTGGACTCCAGTGTCTGCAGACTCGGTGATGCAGGACTCTCTGAATAAACAGTCTTGACTTGTGTTCTGATAGAAAGAGAACAGATGGTCACATGATGTGCACAGAGGTGGATAAACTACACAACTCCATTACTGGAGTGAAAGTACAGATACTGCTGGTCAAATATTACTCCATATCAAGTAAAAGTTGTAAAGACAGATTTTTCAAAGCTGCTACATAGTAACAACGTTCTACTTCGAGGACCTTGATAGAAATGTAGCGGAGTGAAAAGTACAATATCTGTCTTTTAAATGTAGTGAAGTTAAAGTCATAAGTTTCCAGAAAAAATAATACTCAAGTAAAATACAGATACTCAAAAAGTACAATAGTACTGTCCACCTCTGCATCAACACAGTGCTGGGGGTAACACATTACAAATAAGTTATGTAATCAGATTACTTTTTTAAGTAACTAGTAATACATTACTTTTAAAATTACAATGAAATATCTCAGTTACTTTTTCAAATAAGTAGCGCAAGTTACATTGTATCTCATGTATTGAGTGACAGCTCTGGTGTTGCCATGGTGACAGAAATCAGGAGTGAGATGCAGAGACCCTTCCTTCAGACTGAGGCTTATTCATTTATATTTAGGTGTGAAAGGGTCCTTATACTTGCCAAAAAATATAACTTTTGTGTTTTTTGTTATTAAAAATAAATAAGCAAGACCATCCCAGTTGACAAAAAGTAACGCAAAAGTAATAATGCACTATGAAAAAAAAAAAAAATTTTTAATGGAGTAACACAGTATTGTAATGCATTACTTATTAAAAGTAAGTTTTTCCCAACACTGTCCCTGAATGAGTGAATCTCTGACCTGCTGGACTCCAGTGTCTGCAGACTCGGTGATGCAGGACTCTCTGAATAAACAGTCTTGACTTGTGTTCTGATAGAAAGAGAACAGATGTGCATCAACACGATCTGACTGTGAGTTATCATCATGTCTAGAGAGTACGATCTGAGCTCAAACCATCTTACTGTGATCTGACAGGTTGAGACTGAACGCTTCCAGACCGGGTCGGCAGTAAAGTGTCAGCGAGATCGTCCAGCGGAGCGCTGATGGAAAACACATCATGAACGAGTGTCCTGAAGATCTCCAGTAAACCAGAGTGAAGTATCTGACAGAGTTACCTGGGAGTCTGATAGCTGTAGCGTGTGTTCTGGGTCACAGACGACGGAGAGCGAGGTGAAGAATAACTGAAGTCACTGCATGTGAAGGAACACGTGTGTTAAACCAACATCTGCTTAATCAAAATATCATAACTGGATCTTCCAGTGAATCCAGACTTCTCTCAGCTTACATTTTTGAGTGTGCACTTGAGAAGAAATGAGTTTGTTTCACAAGTCTGACTTTTTTTCTCGCAATTCTGACCTTTTTTCTGAATTCAATTCTGAATTCGACTTCATATCACGCAATTCTGACTTTTTTCTGAATTCAATTCTGAATTCGACTTTATGTCTCGCAATTCTGAAATTTTTCTGAATTCAATTCTGAATTCGACTTTATATCACGCAATTCTGACATTTTTCTGAATTCAATTCTGAATTCGACTTTGTCTCGCAATTCTGATTTTATATCTCGCAATTCTGACTATTTTCTGAATTCAATTCTGAATTCGACTTTATATCTCGCAATTCTGACATTTTTCTGAATTCAATTCTGAACTCGACTTTATGTCTCGCAATTTTGACATTTTTCTGAATTCAATTCTGAATTTGACTGTCTCGCAATTCTGATTTTATATCTCGCAATTCTGACTATTTTCTGAATTCAATTCTGAATTCGACTTTGTCTCGCAATTCTGACATTTTTCTGAATTCAATTCTGAATTCGACTTTGTCTCGCAATTCTGATTTTATATCACGCAATTCTGACATTTTTCTGAATTCAATTCTGAATTCGACTTTGTCTCGCAATTCTGATTTTATATCTCGCAATTCTGACTTTTTTCTGAATTCAATTCTGAATTCGACTTTATGTCTCGCAATTCTGACTTTATATCTCGCAATTCTGACTTTTTTCCGAATTCAATTCTGAATTCGACTTTGTCTCGCAATTCTGACTTTATATCTCGCAATTCTGACTTTTTTCTGAATTCAATTCTGAATTCGACTTTATGTCTCGCAATTCTGACTTTATATCTCGCAATTCTGACTTTTTTCTGAATTCAATTCTGAATTCGACTTTGTCTCGCAATTCTGATTTTATATCTTGCAATTCTGACTTTTTTCTGAATTCAATTCTGAATTCGACTTTATGTCTCGCAATTCTGACTTAATATCTCGCAATTCTGACTTTTTTCTGAATTCAATTCTGAATTCGACTGTCTCGCAATTCTGATTTTATATCTCGCAATTCTGACTTTTTTCTGAATTCAATTCTGAATTCGACTTTATATCACGCAATTCTGACTTTTTTCTGAATTCAATTCTGAATTCGACTTTATGTCTCGCAATTCTGAAATTTTTCTGAATTCAATTCTGAATTCGACTTTATATCACGCAATTCTGACTTTTTTCTGAATTCAATTCTGAATTCGACTTTGTCTCGCAATTCTGATTTTATATCTCGCAATTCTGACTATTTTCTGAATTCAATTCTGAATTCGACTTTATATCTCGCAATTCTGACATTTTTCTGAATTCAATTCTGAACTCGACTTTATGTCTCGCAATTCTGACATTTTTCTGAATTCAATTCTGAATTCGACTTTGTCTCGCAATTCTGATTTTATATCACGCAATTCTGACTTTTTTCTGAATTCGACTGTCTCGCAATTCTGATTTTATATCTCGCAATTCTGACTTTTTTCTGAATTCAATTCTGAATTCGACTTTGTCTCGCAATTCTGATTTTATATCTCGCAATTCTGGCTTTTTTCTGAATTCAATTCTGAATTCGACTTTATATCACGCAATTCTGACTTTTTTCTGAATTCGACTTTATGTCTCGCAATTCTGAAATTTTTCTGAATTCAATTCTGAATTCGACTTTATATCACGCAATTCTGACTTTTTTCTGAATTCAATTCTGAATTCGACTTTATGTCTCGCAATTCTGACTTTATATCTCGCAATTCTGACTTTTTTCTGAATTCAATTCTGAATTCGACTGTCTCGCAATTCTGATTTTATATCTCGCAATTCTGACTTTTTTCTGAATTCAATTCTGAATTCGACTTTATATCACGCAATTCTGACTTTTTTCTGAATTCAATTCTGAATTCGACTTTATGTCTCGCAATTCTGACATTTTTCTGAATTCAATTCTGAATTCGACTTTGTCTCGCAATTCTGATTTTATATCTCGCAATTATGACTTTTTTCTGAATTCAATTCTGAATTCGACTTTGTCTCGCAATTCTGATTTTATATCTCGCAATTCTGACTTTTTTCTGAATTCAATTCTGAATTCGACTTTATGTCTCGCAATTCTGACTTTATATCTCGCAATTCTGACTTTTTTCTGAATTCAATTCTGAATTCGACTGTCTCGCAATTCTGATTTTATATCTCGCAATTCTGACTTTTTTCTGAATTCAATTCTGAATTCGACTTTATATCACGCAATTCTGACTTTTTTCTGAATTCAATTCTGAATTCGACTTTATGTCTCGCAATTCTGACATTTTTCTGAATTCAATTCTGAATTCGACTTTGTCTCGCAATTCTGATTTTATATCTCGCAATTATGACTTTTTTCTGAATTCAATTCTGAATTCGACTTTGTCTCGCAATTCTGATTTTATATCTCGCAATTCTGACTTTTTTCTGAATTCAATTCTGAACTCGACTTTATATCACGCAATTCTGACATTTTTTCTCAGAATTGTGAGATATAAACTCGCAATTCTGAGAACATATCAGTCTTTTTTCCCCCCTCAAAATTGGACTTTAACTCGCAATTGTGAGTTTAAATCACGCAATTCTGAAAAAAATGTTGCAATAACCTTTTGTATTTTTTATTCAGTGTTTTGTATTTTTTATTCAGTGGTGGAAACGGGCTTCCATTGGAGTGAGAAAAAATAATACTCAAGTAAAATACAGATACTCAAAAAGTACAATAGTACTGTCCACCTCTGCATCAACACAGTGCTGGGGGTAACACATTACAAATAAGTTATGTAATCAGATTACTTTTTTAAGTAACTAGTAATACATTACTTTTAAAATTACAATGAAATATCTGAGTTGCTTTTTCAAATAAGTAGCGCAAGTTACATTGTATCTCATGTATTGAGTGACAGCTCTGGTATTGCCATGGTGACAGAAATCAGGAGTGAGATGCAGAGACCCTTCCTTCAGACTGAGGCTTATTCATTTATATTTAGGTGTGAAAGGGTCCTTATACTTGCCAAAAATATAACTTTTGTGTTTTTCGTTATTAAAAATAAATAAGCAAGACCATCCCAGGTGACAAAAAGTAACGCAAAAGTAACAATGCATTACTTTTCATGAAAAAAAGTAACTTTTTTTTATGGAGTAACGTGGTATTTAAATGCATTGCTGTTAAAAGTAAGTTTTTCCCAACACTGTCCCTGAATGAGTGAATCTCTGACCTGCTGGACTCCAGTGTCTGCAGACTCGGTGATGCAGGACTCTCTGAATAAACAGTCTTGACTTGTGTTCTGATAGAAAGAGAACAGATGTGCATCAACACGATCTGACTGTGAGTTATCATCGTGTCTAGAGAGTACGATCTGAGCTCAAACCATCTTACTGTGATCTGACAGGTTGAGACTGAACGCTTCCAGACCGGGTCGGCAGTAAAGTGTCAGCGAGATCGTCCAGCGGAGCGCTGATGGAAAACACATCATGAACGAGTGTCCTGAAGATCTCCAGTAAACCAGAGTGAAGTATCTGACAGAGTTACCTGGGAGTCTGATAGCTGTAGCGTGTGTTCTGGGTCACAGACGACGGAGAGCGAGGTGAAGAATAACTGAAGTCACTGCATGTGAATGAACACGTGTGTTAAACCAACATCTGTTTAATCAAAATATCATAACTGGATCTTCCAGTGAAACCACAGACTTCTCTCAGGTTATCCGCTTCCTTTTTTGAGTGTTCAATTGAGAAGAAAAGATCAGGATGAGTTTGTGTCTTCATCAGGTTTGTAGAAATGCATCTCTGCATCAGTGTCTCAGCAATGGATGCTCTGCAGTGAATGGGTGCCGTCAGAATGAGAGTCTGATAAACACATCACAATAATCCACAGTCCATCAGTTAACATCTGGAGAAGACAAAAGCTGAAACAAATCCAGCATTAAGACGTTTATAACTAGTCCATAATCCATAATAACTCTTCCTCAGTGAAAAAGTGTTCTGGTCTGAATCAGGAGAGAAATCTGCATCAGATCAAAACAGCTCTAAACAAATATGTGACTGGATTTTGATGTGAGAGACAACAGCAGATGCACTTTTTCACTGAGGAGAGTTATTATGGATTATGGACTCTATGGTATTTTAGTTATAAACGTCTTAAAGGAACACTCCACTTTTTTTGGAAACAGGCTCATTTTATATCTCTCCAAGAGTTAAACAGTAGAGTTTTACCGTGTTTGAATCCATTCAGACGATGTCTGGCGGTAGCACTTTTAGCGTAGCTTAGCATAGATCATTGAATCTGATTAGACCGTTAGCATCTCGCTCAAAAATGACCAAAGAGTTTCCATATTTCTCCTATTTAAAGCTTGACTCTTCTGTAGCTACATCATGTACTAAGACTGACGGAAAATGAAAAGTTGTGATTTTCTAGGAACTATACTCTCATTCCGGCGTAATAATCAAGGAGCTTTGCTGTCGTACCATGAGTGCAGCAGGCGTAGTGATATTACACAGTGCGTGAAAGTAGTCCCCAGCTAGGTAACTAGTTATGATATAGTTCCTAACCACACCGGTCTAGAAAATCACAACTTTTCATTTTCCGTCAGTCTTAGTACATGATGTAGCTACAGAAGAGTCAAGCTTTAAATAGGAGAAATATGGAAACTCTTTGGTCATTTTTGAGCGAGATGCTAACGGTCTAATCAGATTCAATGATCTATGCTAAGCTACGCTAAAAGTGCTACCGCCAGACATCGGCTGAATGGAGTCAAACACGGTAAAACTCAACTCTTTAACTCTTGAGGAGATATAAAATGAGGCTATTTCCCAAAAAAGTGGAGTGTTCCTTTAATGCTGGATTTGTTTCAGCTTTTGTCTTCTCCAGATGTTAACTGATGGACTGTGTATTATTGTGATGTTTTTATCAGCTCTCATTCTGACGGCACCCATTCACTGCAGAGCATCCATTGCTGAGACACTGATGCAGTGATGCATTTCTACAAACCTGATGAAGACACAAACTCATCCTGATCTCAGATGAACACTATCGCTGTGAATGTTCCTCACCTGAGCTTCAGGTCCACCGAGGGTTTCTCTGCAGGTTTTGGAGTCTCTTCCAGCATCGAGGAGGATGTTTTGGTGTTTGTGATGACGGTTCTGTTTCATGAACAGATGAATCAGAGATCATGACGTGACATTCAGAAGAGCGTCGGTGTGAAGTCACTTACTGAGTCGACGGTGTTGAAGACGTAGAGACGGACACGCTTTCACTCCTGAGAACAAACAGCACAATTAGGGTTGAGTCTCGAAAACCGGTTCCAAGAAGCTGGTTCAGTCTTGTTTTTATCAATTAAGATATAAAGGCGAGACTGTTTTTGAATTTTAAGGATATTGAGAAGCTCACACTGTAAAAAAAATAATCATAAGTCTTGTAATTTTCATTAAAACAATTAAAAATAGTGAGTATATTTCATTAAAGAAATTGTGATTCAGTGTTGTATAGAAAATATTGAGGACTTTTACTAATAAAACCAAGAGATGTGTTTTCATCATTTATTTAAGCAGCTTTGAGGCTTGAATTGAGAAACTGATTAAACTAAAACAATTAAGGAAAGAAGTCTATCTATTTATTTTAAGAGAATTAGCTTAATTTTGCAGTTTTATTTTCGAGGTGATGGATATGGAGAGTAAATATTGAAATTAAATGCTATTTTATGTGTTTTTTGAGTGAAGAGAAACTCTATTAATGTTTAATATTCAGTTTGACGTTTAAAAGAGTTTCTGTAACGTCGAAGTTTCCATTGTGCAGAAGAGTAGAGCTTATAGTTATGAATAATACTCATATAATGCATTAAGCCTTGTTCAATAAACAGTAGCTTTAGTACAGTATTTGCCTGTTTACAGTCTTTTAAATGTATAAAATAACTCAGTCAAATACAAACAGGCTTCACACAAAATCACTGACTTGAAAATCAACTTAAAATAATTGAGCATATTTCACAAATTATATTAAATTCATTGTGTCGTAGATTAATTAATTTAGATTTTACATGATTTATTCAGATAGATTCCATTAAAAACCAACCAAGCCTTAAAAACTACTCAAAAATATTAAGTGTAATATTGTTATCATAATTTTTTTTAAGTAAATAGCCCGTTCCATTTTTTTTACAGTGTAGGACAATATTTGAAAATCACTGAGATCATTTTTGAATGGTTTTAATGGTTAAAAGTTGATGGTTTTAATGGTGTTTGTTGTGGAAACCATTAGAATTTTCTGTGATGGTTCTATTGTCTTTTTCAGCAGAATCCAATTTGATTCCAATAAGATAAAATTTAGATTAAAAATAACTAATTTTCAGGGGAAGTTGCTAAATGAAGGCCGATTTGTTGCTAAATGACGTTGTGATGACATCATCACGTAATCATGACGCAAAATTGTGTCACTGCATCAAAACCCAGCAGCAAATATATTTTAGATAAGTTAATTTAGATTTGCTCGTAAAATAATATAAATGCATAATTTAAAATTACAATATTAAATAAATGTATTTTTAAATACAACATTGAATTATTGAACACTTGCACATTTTTTATTAGCTAGTAATACTACACATTCTCAACAGTTATAGTTATAAGCAGTGTATTAGTAGTTAGTGTGCTACACTCTAAGAAGAGTCTGTAAAAATAGAGCACAATATGAAGGAATTTTCCGTATTGATTTTTCACCTGCATTGTCAATTACGCATTGTATTGTGTTTTCGGGTTACAATGGATAGTTATTATCAGTTATTATTAGGGTTGCAAAGGGGTGGAAAATTTCCGGTAAGTTTCCAAAAATCCCGGTAAGTTTCCAAAATTTCCGGTAAGTTTCCAAAATTCCCGGTAAGTTTCCAAAATTTCCGGTAAGTTTCCAAAATTCCCGGTAAGTTTCCAAAATTTCCGGTAAATTTCCAAAATTTTCGGTAAGTTTCCAAAATTTCCGGTAAGTTTCCAAAAATCCCGGTAAGTTTCCAAAAATCCCGGTAAGTTTCCAAAATTTCTGGTAAGTTTCCAAAATTCCCGGTAAGTTTCCAAAATTTCCGGTAAGTTTCCAAAATTCCCGGTAAGTTTCCAAAATTTCCGGTAAGTTTCCAAAATTCCCGGTAAGTTTCCAAAATTTCCGGTAAATTTCCAAAATTTTCGGTAAGTTTCCAAAATTTCCGGTAAGTTTCCAAAAATCCCGGTAAGTTTCCAAAAATCCCGGTAAGTTTCCAAAATTTCTGGTAAGTTTCCAAAATTCCCGGTAAGTTTCCAAAATTTCCGGTAAGTTTCCAAAATTTCCGGTAAGTTTCCAAATTTTCCGGTAAGTTTCCAAAATTCCCGGTAAGTTTCCAAAATTTACTGGAAATTTTCCAACTTTTTGCAACCCTAGTTATTATTATTATTAAAGTGAACAATTGCAAATAGCAGATAACTTAACTCACGTGATGTGTGTACTGCGAGGCATCTTTAGTTTCCTCTTTTTGTGTAATTTGGATGGAAAATGTGCCTTTTTATCGTTTCAGTCACTTATCAAAAGTTGCTAAAAGTTGCCAAATAAATTTTAAAAATAGCAAAATTTGTTGCTAGGTGCTTTTGTAAGTTGCTAGGTTAGTCTGAAAAGTTGCTAAATTTAGCAACAAAATTGCTAAGTAGGCAACGCTGTACCCAACCCTAGATATGATGAGATTGATGACGTCTGCTGATGGATCTCACCTGCTTGGGCTCTTCACGGCGGGCTGGATCACTGGACTCTTCACACCGCTGCGGAATCAATAAAAACACATCTTCATCTAAAGCAGAACGTGAGGAGCTGGTGGTTCGGATCTGGTTTGGACTGAACAGGACTTACGTGGACGTGGCTGAAGGAGCTGGTGACTGTGAGACGCTGTGAGACATCAATAAAACACACACAGATAACATTAGAGATTCCAGCTTTCCTCCGACTGGAGGTCAGAGTTCACACATTATTAATAATAATAATAATAATAATGCATTTTATTTATAAGCGCCTTTCTTGACACTCAAGGTCACCGTACATCATTAACAAAACAAACACAATAAAGACAATAAGATACAATACAATTAAAAATGGGTGTGATGTGATGGATAGAAGGGGTGCAAGTAATAATACGGGAAGCTGAGTTTTGAACCAGTTGTAACTTATGGAGGGTTTTATGCGGGAGGCCAAACAGAAGGGAATTATAATAGTCTAAACGAGAGGTGACTAGACTATGAACGAGAATGGCAGTGGAGTGAAGCGTGAGGGATGGACGTAAACGGTTGATGTTTCGAAGGTGAAAGTAAGCAGAACGAGTAACATTATTAACATGGGAGGTGAACCTGACTCTTAACCTGAAGGGAGGGGGAGATGAAGGAATTATCAATGGGAATAGAGAAACTCTGAGATTTGTTTAATGTAGATCTTGTACCCATAAGAAGACGTTCTGTTTTATTGCTGTTTAATTTGTGAACCAGGGTTTTATGTCAAGGAGGCAATTGGTAAAAAGGGTTTGGTAGAAAGGTAGAGCTGGGTGTCATCTACATAGCAATGGAAATTAACCTGATGTTTGCTAAAGATATAACCGAGAAGAAGAAGGTAGATGATAAACAGCAGGGGCCCCAGGACAGAGCCCTGGGGCACACCTAAAGTGACGGGGACTGGATGAGAGGTACACTGCCCTCCAAAACTTAGCAAATGCCCTAGAAAAGTGGGGTTTTGGACAATATTGGCATGAATCCTTTTTAATTTGTGATAATTTTGCACTTATAAGGGACAACACAAACTACGAAAACATATTACATAAACAGTTTATACATAGAAAAAACTAAAATTTTCGATTCATCAAAATATGCTATTACTGCTCTGCCTAAATTGTGTTCTAATTGGTTCATTGTATTCTAAACTTAATTGGCAATCAATTGTTGAAGCTATTAAGGTGTGCTGAGCCAAAAATCTTTTAAAAACCTGGACCAAGTTTAAACCAGTAACCAGGCATCACAGCGTGTCTGACTTTGACATGTATGTATTGCCATTATTATGTAATCAAAATGAAAATTATTATTGCTGGTCTTCAATGATAATGTCAAGTTACACCAAAATTTGCACCAAGGATTTATGCTGATATCGTCCAAAACCACACTTTGCCAGGAGTGTTTCCAAACTTTTGGAGGGCAGTGTATATGATTTAAATTGAATGAACTGAGTGCGGCCAGAGAGGTATGAATGGAACCATTTGAGGGGTGTGTTAGTGATACCAATAGAAGAAAGTCTGTCCAGGAGAATAGTATGTGAGATTGTGTTAAAGGCCGGACTCAAATCAAGTAGAAGAAAAATGGATAGTAAACCAGAATCAGCCGCTAGAAGGTGTCATTAGTGATTTTAAGGAGTGCTGTTTCTGTGCCGTAGAGGGGGCGAAAGCCTGGAATTGTTCATATATATTATTGCAGGAATGATGGGTATGGAGTTGAGCAGCAACTATTTTTTCAAGAATTTTGGAGATGAATGGAAGATTTGAAATAGGACGAATTTGATTAAGGTTGTTGGGATCTGAATTGGAGTTACAGCAGCTGTTTTGAGAGAAGAAGGAAGATTTGGATTTTGAATTTCATTTACTGAAGGTACGGTAAATACTGAGAGTAAATGAGAAGGGGCAAATAAAACTGGGACAGGTGAATTCAGAACATGAATCAGTTGATGGTGAATGTGTTCGATTTTTGAAGAGAAAAATGGTACTATAGTATTACAGAAATCAGAGGAGTACAGGTGAAGGGCCTTTGAATTGTGTGTGTATATATTACATATTATTATATATTGAATTTTGTGTGTATACATTAAACAGACTCACGTCACAGACGACGGAGTCGTCGATGGAGCCGCTCTGCTGCTGCTGGTCTTACCGACTCTGTTAAAAACATCAACCAAATATAAATTAACCACTAAACAAAAACTTAATTAATATTTTGAATAATTTTTATTTTTGCATTTTCTGTTTAACTTTGTGTTTTATGTTGCGTGTTTTTGTCATTTTAAGTAGTTATATAGATATATTATATATATATATACACACACAAATATATATGGGCCTGACTGTATATATAATTTTAGTAGTTATACTTATACGTATGTCTACATAGTTTTTTTTGTCTATTTAATTTTGTGTTTTATGTTGCGTGTTTTTGTCATTTTAACTACTTAAAATGACAAAAATACACAACATAAAACACAAAATTAAATAGAATACAAACTATATAGACATACATATAACTACTAAAATTATATTCACAGTCAGGTCCATATATATTTGTCTGTGTGTGTGTGTATATGTATATATATATATATATATCTATATAACTACTTATATCGATATATTATATACACACACACACACAAATATATATGGACCTGACTGTATATATAATTTTAGTAGTTATACTTATACGTATGTCTACATAGTTTTTTTTTCTATTTAATTTTGTGTTTTTGTCATTTTTAGTAGTGTTTTCTATATATGTACATATATTTTTTTTAGTAATTTTTATTTCAGTTTTAGTTATTTTAGTACATAAAGATAATCTAAA
The DNA here is from genome assembly GCA_023376895.1 of Aspiorhynchus laticeps. Lineage (NCBI taxonomy): Eukaryota > Metazoa > Chordata > Actinopteri > Cypriniformes > Cyprinidae > Aspiorhynchus > Aspiorhynchus laticeps. Next base: position 1,338,022 of record CM041803.1, read on the forward strand.
TTAAAATGAGAAATGTCGCTTTTGATACTGGCTGAAATAAAAAGTTTTTAGATTTTATTTTATTTCAGTTAGCATTTATTTTAAGTAAATCATTTTTTCGACTCACCCGTTTTGAGATGCTGTGACCTCTGGAAGCTTCTCACCAAACGTTCGTTTAACAGGACTCAACCTGCACAAAAATTCAGAAAAGTAATCAGTTACACTACTTTATTAAAGTAACTGAAATCGCTACCACTTTGTTTATTTAAACGGGGAGTCATCTCAATTATCACCAGTAAAGTATGGAGTACCACAAGGATCTGTCCTAGGTCCTCTGCTATTTTCAATATACATGCTGCCCCTTGGTAATATTAGTAGAAAATACGGGATTAGTTTCCATTGCTATGCTGATGATACTCAACTATATATCTCAACAAGACCAGATGAAACTTCTAAATTATCTAAGTGTGTTAAAAATGTAAAAGATTGGATGACCAATAATTTTCTCCTATTAAATTCAGATAAGACAGAGATATTACTTATTGGACCAAATAACAGTACACATAATCTCTTGGACTACAATTTGCATCTAGACGGATCTGTGTGTTATATTAGACAGCAACTTGTCTTTTGAAAATCATATTTGCAATGCTACAAAAACAGCATTCTTCCATCTTAGAAACATTGCCAAGCTACGGAACATGTTACCTGTTTCTGATGCAGAAAAACTATGCATTCATGACCTCTAGACTGGACTATTGTAATGCACTGCTAGCTGCTTGTCCTGCATCTTCAATAAACAAGCTACAGGTAGACAGCGGCTAGAGTCCTTACCAGGTCAAGAAAATATGATCATATTACCCCAATTTTACAGTCTCTGCACTGGCTACCTATTAAGTACCGTATCAGTTACAAAATATTATTACTTGCCTATAAGGCCTTAAATGGTTTAGCTCCTGCGTACCTAACTAGTCTTCTATCTCGCTACAATCCATCACGCTCCCTAAGGTCATAAACTCTGGACTCTTGGTAGTACCTAGAATAGCAAAGTCCACTAAAGGAGGTACAGCTTTTTCATATTTGGCTCCCAAACTCTGGAATAGCCTTCCTGATAACGTTCAGTGTTCAGACACACTCTCTCTGTTTAAATCTAGATTAAAGACACATCTCTTTAGCCAAGCATTCATATAATGCATCTCATAATCTTGTACTGCAGTTATATCTGATCAAACGCACATTATTATTCTTTAGCTTGGGTTGAACAAATAATTTATGCTTGAATGGAAAACAGCTACGCTAATTATGTCTCTTTGTTTCTCTGTTTCTGCCACAGGATTAACATCCTTCACAAGCTTCAGTCTGGATCCAACCCTTAAATGATCTGAGATGAATAAACACCTGAGAAGAGATGATGCCAACCCCTCAGAGGACCTCAGAGGATGCCAACCTCTGATCCCCAACAACATGCAGAATTAACAAATTTTGCCATAAGTTAATATATTAAGTTTCTACAATGTATAAATATATTGTAGAAACTTCATTTCCTGTAAAGCGCTTTGCAACGATTGTATCGTAAAAAGCGCTATACAAATAAACTTGAATTGAATTGAATTGAAATAGTTACACTACTTGTTACATTGTAAATAGGGTAACTTGTAATCTGTAACCTGCTACATTTCCAAAGTAACCTTCCCAAGTCTGAAAATGTTGGTATCCAAACAGTTGATGAGCACCATTGACTTCCATAGTAGGAAAAAAAAAATACTACGGAAGTCAATGGTGCACATTTTTTAAAATATCTTCGTTTGTGCTCTGATACAGGTTTGGAAGAAGTGGAGGGTGAGTAAATGATGCTCTAATTGACTCACGGTTTGCCGCTGGTGTTTGCTCCGGAGAACACCCTCGCTGTGAAGCTGGAGCTGTTAGGAGTCTTGAGCGCCGGATTCCTGCAACAGAGCGAGTCACACACTTAACACACTCACTAAACACACTAAACCTCCACATGTTCTGTGTGCAGCAGCGGCTCTCACTTGACAGGGAGCGGAGGCTTGGAGGGCGATGTGATGGAGACGGCTCCGCTCTTAGTCTTCACACTGCTGCTGCTGCTGCTGCGGACGACAGAAGCGTCAGACCACTGAGAATCACCAGATACAAGCCAACACAAACCAACACAAGCCAACACAAGCCGACACAAACCAACACAAGCCAACACAAGCCGACACAAGCCAACACAAGCCAACACAAACCAACACAAGCCAACACAAGCCGACACAAGCCAACACAAGCCAACACAAACCAACACAAGCCAACACAAACCAAAGCAAGCCAACACAAGCCAACACAAACCAAAGCAAGCCAACGCAAACCAAAGCAAGCCAACGCAAACCAACACAAACCAAAGCAAGCCAACGCAAACCAAAGCAAGCCAACGCAAACCAAAGCAAGCCAACGCAAACCAACACAAACCAAAGCAAGCCAACGCAAACCAAAGCAAGCCAACGCAAACCAAAGCAAGCCAACACAAACCAACACAAACCAAAGCAAGCCAACGCAAACCAAAGCAAGCCAACGCAAACCAAAGCAAGCCAACACAAACCACCACAAGCCAACACAAACCAACACAAGCCACCACAAACCAACACAAGCCAACGCAAACCAACGCAAGCCAACGCAAACCAACGCAAGCCAACACAAGCCGACACAAGCAACACA
>CM041803.1:1350712-1365712 GCA_023376895.1 Aspiorhynchus laticeps
TTTGAACGATTACATAAACACACTTACGCGTAACAATCCCCGTCTTTCCAAGTATCCTCATAAACACAGTGATTTAGGTCTGAAGAGAGAAAACGGCTGAAAACAACGCACATGTAACAGTGTATTGATCCGGACTTCGGTCTTAAAGGGGAAGCGCTCCAATATTCCTCCTGTCTGCCATTAATCAAACAACTCTCACTGCTCTTGACTATATCACTTTTGTAACTTTAATAAGAATAAATTAAAAAATAATGATATATTTATATATATCCTATAGAATCTATACACAATACACATGTTAATTATATCTAATTAACACAGTGAAGACTAATTAATTTACACAATGTATGTCGCATTTCTTATTTATGTAGGTTTTTGTCCTATTGCTTGCAATTAGTTTCTTATCCTTATTTCATCACTGACTGTTTGTTTTCAGTGAGCTTGAATTTTTTTTGTGTTTCTGTCTCTTTTTAGGCTTGTATTCAATTCAATTTAATTTCACTTTATTGTTGGGATTTCTTCCAAATATTGTTTCGCATCCAATAGCATTTACTGTCTAACATTAATTCACATCAATACACATTACACAATACAACACACACACACACACACACACACACACACACACACACACACACAAAGGCATGTTCGTACACATCAAACATCATTTTTGTTTTATATTGTATTTTTTACATTGTATTGTATTTCTATTAGTTTGATATTGACATTGGTGTCAAGGATTATGAAAATTCTATGGTATCAAAGATTTAATATCATAAAAAAAAAATCAAGAAAAAAAATAACTATACCGTGATATATATCATTATCGTGATATAGAATTAGTCATATCGTGATATAAGATTTTGGTCATATCGCCCACCCCTAGTCTATATCTCTAATAATATGTCTCAGTAAGATGAGATTATAACATATAATGCAATGCTGATTGAGAGATGAATAATAAAGGCTCCTCAGAAGATCATTCCTCCGCTGAGGAACAGTGAAAGTAAAGCTCCTCAGAAGATCCTGATGATCAGATTTGAGACTAAAACATGATTGATGGAGAATCAAGTAAAGCTGAGCTGCTTCAGTCCAGTAAGTGTTCATCTGGAGATATGACTGCAGTTATTCTGACGCTTACTTGATCAAAATCAGTCCAGATTTGACTCTGAAGCTGGACGCTTGTACAATTACACTAAAAGAGCTTTGACTGGATAAAACACTCTAAGTGAGACACGTTTAACAGCATTATATTGATGATTTAGAGGTTTAGGATACAGTAGATTTATAGGTTCAGGGCCTGTATTCACAAAACATGTTATCTTATCACTAAGAGTTCTCCTAAATAGTAGTAAAAGTTTTTAGCTAAGAGTTTTCTCTTAAAACCTCTTCACAAAGCTGCTGAGACAAGCTTTACTGAGGAGTCTTAAGCTAAGAGTAAAGGGGCGGGGCTTACCTCGTTGCTATGGGTGATGTCATCATGCTTACTAACTACGCACACAGTGATTGGCTGATAGGGGAGGGGTCTCTGTCAGAGATATTATGTTGCCATACCCAAATAAAGATTTTAACATGCAGGCTAAGTGTCACTAATTAAACAAATATATGTTCAGCTGATTGTCAGCCTCTTACATGTGTGCTTCTTGTAGCGGATGCATATAAACAGCCTTTTAATTAACAGTAGAATAATCACGGCTGATAGTAAGACATGCAAATGTAAAAGAAAACCAAACTGGATGCAAGAACAGCTGTAACTTCTCGCTCAGCTGATTAATGAAAACAAGCATATAATCAAAGGAGAATTTGGAGATGGGATAACCTCCAAACCCTAAAGATGATACCTTTTAAAAGCTCATTATCGTCAAATGTTTCTAAAATGTTTATATTCCGAGGCAGATTGCCGGAAACAGCTATTTTAGGATAGTTGTGAGTTGGTCTCAGTGATTTAGGAGTCCTCTTAACCTTTCACAGATTTAGGAGCTAGTTTTAGGGTGAATCCCATTTCTCTGTCTTACCCCTTCCCCTTAGTTTTGCGCGTTCACGTGAGAGTAAGGGCTGTCCCAATTCTGGTTTTGATCGAGGGGTAGGGCTAAGATGAAGTGGTAGATACCCCTTAAAACCAAGCATTTTCGCGAGCTTACTTGAAACCAAGGGGTACCCAGAACACACTGCAACCGGCAACAAGATCATCCAGAGAGTCCTGCTTAAATAATTGATTTAAAAATTACGACAGTCTTGTTTTGTGCTCTGCACAGTCCTGTACATATATATATGCAACCATGTTCTTAATCGAAACGTTTTAAAAATCACTAGTTTGCTACACTAACGTTACATCGCTGATTTGCACAACGATCGCAAAAACATCACTAATAAAACCCACGCGATCGACATACTTCATACGACACACTTGCAGACGCATCTTGGACGTTTGTGATCAACACTTGTCGTCTCTGGTGACGAAGCAGCCAGCTAGAGACGATGTATGATGACGTAACCAAGTGGTGTCTCATTTCATAGGGGTGTGTTTTCACCCCTAGCGCTTACCACTCGAGGGACAAGGGTTAGGGGTAAGACGAAGGGGAAGGGGTAAGACAGAGAAATGGGATTCACCCTTAGCCTTAAGATGTTTTGTGAATACAGGCCCAGAGCGTTACCTTGATGTCACGCGTCACAGAACCGATCCTGTGGTCCGTCACACGATCCTGACTGAAGTTATACGTGCGGATCCTCTCCGACTGAGATCGAGTGCCGACCTGAGAGACACAAACACATATATGACGTTATTATAACACTGTTCATGTTAGTACATTTACATTTATGCATTTAGCAGACGCTTTTATCCAAAGCGACTTACAGTGCATTCAGGCTATACATGTTTTATCACTATGTGTAAATGTAGTATGTAGTATTAAACCTCAGTGACCTCAGTGCTATGTAAAGCGTCGTTTGTTGATCTTGATGTGACGGGTAACTCACCTGTTGTCTGCGTGTGGCGTGTGTCTGCGCTCTCTGCCGTCCCATGATGCTCTGGGACAGTCGGGCTCGGAGCAAACGCAGCGCTGCGTCACGGTTCTGCAGCTGAGAGCGAGACTGCTGGCATTCTGCTACTGTTCCTGAGAACAAGAGTCCACTTGTTGTAGTAGTATATTATTATATAATACCACTTTAGACTCTATAAACCGAGACGAACTGTGGCAACGTCTCCAAGATCGCAGGTAGCTTTCTCACAAAAATCTCACTGGATTATTACAATTAATGGCTAAATTAATGTAAACTGATGTTTCCTACTGACACACTACAGCAAAAGATACAAACAACTAACTTAAAACCATTTTTAGCTGCTGGAGATACTAGTGTTTTAATCATTTTGACCACCACTGTAAAATATTATTGGAAACATACAATTATACTTTTAAATATGAAAGTAAATCCATCAGTAGGTAGTGCAAAAATCACTTAATGAGCGTGTCATGGAATTATTTTTCCATCTGATTCGTTTGGTAACACAGCAGTGTTGCTCAGAAATGAAGCTATGGATTTGTCTGTTATAATTTCCATTGGCGAAATAGAGTTATTATTAACTAAATGTGTGTGGAACATTTGTCTAAAATCAATATCATGTTTGCATTCATTAAAACAGCTCCCTTGCTCTGTGATATTGTTCAATTATAGCATATGTTATAATACATAAAACATATTTTTTTTGCAATAATATTCTGAATTTTTTGTGGGCATTTGTATTCATTTTGGTGACATTTTTGACAATTCTTTGTTAATTTCTATTATGGCGTTTTAGTGCCACCTTAAAAAAAAAAAAAAATCCAAGATTACGAGATTAAAGTCGTAACATTACGAGAATAAAGTCGAAATATTACGACTTTATTCTCGAAACATTTAGACTTTATTCTTGAAACATTTCGACTTTATTCTCGTAACATTTAGACTTTAATCTCGTAACATTTCGACTTTATTCTCGTAACATTTCGACTTTATTCTCGTAACATTTCGACTTTATTCTCGAAACATTTCGACTTTAATCTCGTAACATTTCGACTTTAATCTCGTAACATTTCGACTTTATTCTCGAAACATTTAGACTTTAATCTCGTAACATTTCGACTTTATTCTCGTAACATTTCGACTTTATTCTCGTAACATTTCGACTTTATTCTCGTAACATTTCGACTTTATTCTCGTAACATTTCGACTTTATTCTCGTAACATTTCGACTTTATTCTCAAAACATTTCGACTTTATTCTCAAAACATTTCGACTTTATTCTCGTAACATTTCGACTTTATTCTCGCAACATTTCGACTTTATTCTCGTAACATTTCGACTTTATTCTCGTAACATTTCGACTTTATTCTCGTAATATTACGACTTTATTCTCGAAACATTTAGACTTTAATCTCGTAACATTTCGACTTTATTCTCGTAACATTTAGACTTTAATCTCGTAACATTTCGACTTTATTCTCGTAACATTTCGACTTTATTCTCGAAACATTTCGACTTTATTCTCGTAACATTTCGACTTTATTCTCGTAACATTTCGACTTTATTCTCGTAACATTTCGACTTTATTCTCGAAACATTTCGACTTTATTCTCGTAACATTTCGACTTTATTCTCGTAACATTTCGACTTTATTCTCGAAACATTTCGACTTTATTCTCGTAACATTTCGACTTTATTCTCGTAACATTTCGACTTTATTCTCGAAACATTTCGACTTTATTCTCGAAACATTTCGACTTTATTCTCGAAACATTTCGACTTTATTCTCGAAACATTTCGACTTTATTCTCGAAACATTTCGACTTTATTCTCGTAATTTTAGATTTTTTTTATTTTTTAACGAGGCACTAAAACGCCGTCGTAAATTTCTGACCCGGCACAACAATGACAAAAGAAATCAAATTAGAAACAAGTTATTGGTAGAAGCAGATTTTTTTTCTGTCCAGTCACAGTAATGATGTTAAATAAATGAGAGAATGAACTGGCAATTTAGTGAAAACCAGTTGTGGTCTTGACCGGTCTCAAAGCCAGATTTACCTCTTAACTAATAATTAACTAGAGGGTTAATAAAGAAAAAGTTATTTGAAACATGTTAAAAATCAAGAATCCATCAAACGTTCTGCAAGAAATCGAGATTTAAATTTTTTGCCTTGTGTCCCTGGAGCACAAAAGCAGTCATAAGTAACACAGGTATATTTGTAGCAATAGACAACAATACATTGTATGGGTCAAAATTATACATTTTTATTTTATGCCAAAAATCATTAGGATATTAAGTAAAGATCATGTTCCATGAAGATATTTTGTACATTTCCTACCATAAATATATCAAAACTTAATTTTTGATTAGTAATATGCATTGCTAAGAACTTCATTTGAACAACTTTAAAGGTGATTTTCTCAATATTTAGATTTTTTTGCACCCTCAGATTCCAGATTTTCAAATAGTTGTATCTCAGCTAAATATTGTCCTATCATAACAAAACCATATATCAATGGAAAGATTATTTATTCAGCTTTCAGATGATGCATAAATCTCAATTTTGAAAAATTTACACATTTGTTATATTTATTTGCTCAAAGTCTTCTTGGTTCTTTTACTGTTGTGGATAGCTATGCATAAATCCGGTCCTGACCGGCCTTGAAATAAAATCACAAGAACTCTTAAGGTCTCTGCTCACTGAGTCCGAAATTTTCGCATGCGTTTATTCGTATTCGAAATCCTAAAAATTCATCACGTGCAGAAACCTTGCACACTGAGTCCGATGCGTATTAATTAATCCGTTGCGAGAAAATTCGCAAAACAGTAAACGGAGTCTTCAAGCATTGAGGATGATTTTGTTGAGGATGAAATTCGGACTCAGTGTGCAATGGCCTTTAGTCTGAGACCGAGACAAGATCAAGCCGTTCAGTAAATGTCTGGAGCTCTATAAGACCAGCTCAGACGCACCTGTGGGCAGGTGAACCACGCGGACAGCGCTGTCGGTGGTGTTGACGCTCTGACCTCCTGCGCCGCGCGATCTGAACGTGTCTATGCGCAGGTCTTTAGCCGCGATGTTAATGTCCACCTGCGGAGATAATAAACATCATAAGACTCACAGATCTAAACACACACAGAATGCTATTAAAGGGAGAGTTCACCCAAAAATTAAAATTCTGTCATTAATTACTCGCCCTCAAAACCCGTAAAACCTCCGTTCATCTTCAGAACACAAATTAAGATATTTTTGATGAGCTCTCTGACCCTCCATAGACAGCAATTAACACGATCAAGGCTCAGAAACGTAGCAAAGACATCGTTAAAATAATCCATGTGACATCAGTGGCTCAAACGTAATTTTACGAAGCTACGAGAATACTTTTAGTGTGCAAAGAAAACAAAAATAACGACTTTATTCAACAATTTGTCACCCTATAGCACCATTTTGGAGAATATCACATACACTATATTGCCAAAAGTATTGGCACCCCCTTCTTTAGAACAGAATGCACTTCCAAATCTGTGGCAACAACGATGGGAACATAATTCATGTATTTAAAAATTGTATTTCATCTCTGTTGCAACAGTTTTGTAAGTGTCTAAAATGACTGAACCCATATGTACAAGTCATTGGTGTTTGGTGATGAGTTTTTGTGCATTTACAGTCACACCAGAGGTGTTAAACTGGGATTAGGACTTGGTTTTATGCAGACCAGTCAAGTTCTTCCACACTGACTCAATCAATCATTTTCTTTTTGAACCTTGTCTTATACACAGAGACATTGTCATGTTAGAATAGAAAAGAGTCCAAACTGTTGCTATAATATTAGAAGCACACAATTTCCTAGAATATCATTATATGCTTTAACATTAAGATTTGTACTCATAGAAATTACTAAAGTAGTTAAACCTGTTCATTAGAAGGGGGTGCCAATACTTTTGGCAATATGTTGTTTATGTATGTGATGCTCTCCAAAAAGGCACCAAGGTGATGCGGAGGAGACGAATTGTTGAATAAAGTCATTATTTTTGTTTGTTTTTTTATTACGGTTGAGCCACTGATGACACATGGATTATTTTAACGATGTCCTTGTTACGTTTCTGAGCCTTGATGGTGTTAATTGCTGTCTATGGAGGCTCAGAGAGCTCATCAGAAATATCTTAATTTGTGTTCTGAAGGTCTTACGGGTTTGTAACGACATGAGGGTGAGTAATTAATGACAGAATTGTCATTTTTGGGTGAACTCTCCCTTTAAAAGCGTGTCCTGACATGGCTGGGCTGCGGCAGCACTACGACCGTCGTGGTTCCCGTGTGAATGCGCTGCATGCGAGACGACAGACCCACTTCAGGAATCCTCTGGACCCGGTGCGTGCCGCCCTCGAACCTCAGCCAGCGGTACACAGAGCCGCCGGAGATCCTCACGGCCGCGTGATGGAGACCACCTGATGACCCACAGCACACCATCAGCCACGCTCAACACACACACACACTCAGAGAGCATGATGGGTAACGCATAGGGTTGAGAATCGAAAATCAATTCCAGAATCGGATACTTGTTGTAAAATTAAGATTTCAATTCCTGTGTGTGCATCTTTTTTTTAGGTGGCGAAAAGAGGCTGTTAAAAGTGCATATGTGTCCCTGCAGCACAAAAGCAGTCATAAGTAACACAGGTATATTTGTAGCAATAACCAACAATACATTGTATGGGTCAAAATTATACATTTTTATTTTATGCCAAAAATCATTAGGATATTAAGTAAAGATCATGTTCCATGAAGATATTTTGTACATTTCCTACTGTTAAAATATCAAAACTTAATTTTTGATTAGTAATATGCATTGCTAAGAACAACTTTAAAGGTGATTTTCTCAATATTTAGATTTTTTTGCACCCTCAGATTCCAGATTTACAAATAGTTGTATCTCAGCCAAATATTGTCCTATCATAACAAACCATACATCAATGGAAAGCTATTTATTCAGCTTTCAGATGATGTATAAATCTCACCCTTATGACTGGTTTTGTGGTCATATTTGTCTTTGAATCATTTATTCAAGAGATTTGTTCAAAAACACTGATTCATCCAGTAATGAAACGAGTCAATCTTGAGTGAGTCATTGAATCATTTCATTCATAAATTCCATCAGATTTTGTTTAGTTGTCTAATATTTTTTTCTTCAGAATTGTGAGCAAACTACAACCTCCATTAAAAAACTAAAATCTCAATTTATCCAGAATTGTGCAGCTCTATTTTGCTCTTAATTGAGTCCAGTTTTTATGTAGCCGGCTGATTTTTGTTCATGGTATTCAGCAGCAATTAAATGTTTTGCAAAAAGAGACACAGAATAAATATGATTGATATCTAAATGTTTGACTTTTTTAACCACATTGGAATCGATAAGCAGAATCAGAATTGATAAAATTCAACCGATACCCAGCCCTAGTAACGCAGCCTACCGTAATCTGCCGGAGTGTAGTTGAAGAGCTCAAAGTCCCAGTGTTTATAGGAGGCGAAGCCCTGGTACATGTCAAACATCTCTCTGGTGAACTGCTGGCAGATGTCACCTACACACACACACACACACACACACACACACACAGACACACACACACACACACACACACAGAGACACACACACACAGGCGTAATGGTTTTTATTCTGTACAAACTGTATTTTCTATCACTCTACACCTAAACCTACCCCTACAGGAGACTACAGGCATTTTTACTTTCTCAAAAAAACTCACTCTGTATGATTTATAAGCTTTTGAAAAATGGGGACACGGGGAAATGTCCTCATAAATCACCTTCTCCTTGTAATACCTGTCATACCTGTGTCATTATACACATTTGTGTCCTCATATGTCACACACACACACACACACACACACACACACACACTCACACACACTCACTCACTCAGTCACACACACACACACACACACACACACACACACACACACACACACACACACACACACACACACACACACACACACTCACTCACTCACACACACACACACTCTCACACACTCACACACTCACTCACTCTCACTCACTCACACACTCACACACTCACTCACTCTCACACACACACACACACACACTCACTCACTCACTCACACTCAGTCACACACACTCACACACACACACACACACACACTCACTCACTCACACACACCCACACTCACTCACTCACTCACTCACTCACACACACACACACACACACACACACACCCACCCTCACCCACACACTCTCACACACTCACTCACACACACACACACACACAGCTGTCAGAGAACGACTCGTGTCTAATCAGAAGATGATCAAACCTCCGGTGGTCCGTCCTGCTGCCACCTCCAGGACGACGCTTCTGCTGTCCAGACCATCAGCGGGAACCAGCGTCTCAATCAGCTGAGAACAATAAAGAAAACATGAACACTCTTTAACTTCTTCACTCACAATTCCTTAAAGGAACAGTTCATAAAAAATGACATTGTGCCAAAGACACACTCACCCTCAGTTCATCTGAGATCAGGATGAGTTTGTGTCTTCATCAGGTTTGTAGAAATGCATCACTGCATCAGTGTCTCAGCAATGGATGCTCTGCAGTGAATGGGTGCCGTCAGAATGAGAGTCTGATAAACACATCACAATAATCCACAGCACTCCAGGGGTCTCGCTTAATACATCTGAGATGATCTGAAAGATGCCAGATCTTCTAATCGTGATAACTGAGCTCTGACTAATTTAGTTCTCCAAATTAATTTGTGGATTTGATTAAAATATCGATTGGCTGGCAGCAAGATAATGACTTCATATAATTAAAAAAGAGACACCTGATGAAACACTTTATAAGGAATTAAACCAAGCGAACCAAATGACATAAATATTATAACAGAAAAATTAAATGTGCACTTTTTAATTTTTTTTACATGATTCTCAATTATTTATATTCATGATTTCTAATATTTGTACAGGTTTTATGTTGTAATTAGCAATTCATTTAATTTTATCATTGAAGTAGATTTGTTACGTGACAGCGTTAATGTCATGTTTTCTCCATCAAGCCACATCCCATAATATCAGTCACCACTCAAATTAATGCATGTGTGTAAGACACCAATACAATTATAAAGTAATTATTTCATCACTAATAAATCTTTCAATAAGCCCTTTCACACATACAGACTTTTCCGGAAAATTACCAGTAAATTGCCGTAAAGAGATCATGTGTGAACAGGACCTTTTCAAAAATACCGGTAAATTCGTTCCGGTAATTTACCGGAATGAGAAGTTGTAACATTACCAGTAAATTGCCGGAATGATGCTGTGTGTGAACGCAGAATGAAGATTACCGGTATGAGGACGTACAAGTTCAGAACGCGGTGATGTAAGACGTAAGACGTGTACTCTGGGCCAATCCAGAGCCGTCGAAATTCAAAAATTCAGCGGCTCTGGGCCAATCATAACATTCGGCGCATTTACTCCGCGCAGTGTGCAGTGTTGCCAGATTGGGCGGGTTCACACACGCTCGCTGCAAAGAGACTGGTGCTGATGTTGACGTCGCGGCAGCAATCACTAGATTTGATCCATGGGAAATGTATCTAGCATTATAATGTATATTTTGTCATCATTATTTCATTATAAGGAGTTAAAAATGGCTCTTATCAACCTTGATTTACATTATATCACATTATTTTGACAGTTAAAGTTTTGGGAGGGTTTTTGTGAGCTTTTGGGCTGGAAATCGTCCATCCAATCTGGCAACACTGACGCGCTGTGTAGTTTGCTTTGAAGTCGTGTAAAGGATGTCTCTGGGCCAAAACCGCTGCGTGAATGTGAACGTTTGATACAAAAATGAAAACATCAACAAAAACACTGACCACGTATACCCCTTCATGTTTACAAACACAACACCGGGAGGCACAGCCCTTAAGAGGTCGTTTCTGGTTAATGATGTCACAGAATTTACCGGTAATTTGAAACCTGTGTGTGAATGGTGCTTTTCCGGAAAAAAGACGGAACGTTGTTACCTGTGTGAACAGCACATTTTTGAATTTACTGGTAAAGTCGTTCCGGTAATTTTATGGCAATTTACTGGTATTACTGTGTGAAAGGGCTTAATGAGTAAAACTGTCTGTGTCTATAGTATTATAGACTACACAACTACACGTTAAATTATTATTATTTTATATTGTTGTCCCAGGATCAGCAGGGTACTCTTGTAATAAAGTAGCAGTGGCTTGGACAAATTTTAAGAGTTTGTAGCTCAAATATGAGTCCATAATCCATAATAACTCTCCTCAGTGAAAAAGTGTTGTCTCTCATCAAAATCCAGCCACATATTTGTTTAGAGCTGTTTTGATCTGATGCAGATTTCTCTCCTGATTCAGAACACTTTTTCACTGAGGAAGAGTTATTATGGATTATGGACTCTATGGTATTTTAGTTATAAACGTCTTAATGCTGGATTTGTTTCATCTTTTGTCTTCTCCAGATGTTAACTGATGGACTGTGGATTATTGTGATGTGTTTATCAGCCTCTCATTCTGACGGCACCCATTCACTGCAGAGCATCCATTGCTGAGACTCTGATGCAGTGATGCATTTCTACAAACCTGATGAAGACACAAACTCATCCTGATCTCAGATGAACTGAGAACGAGCACATCTTCATTTCTGGCTGAACTCTTCCCTTAAAGTCCCCCTGTAGTCAAATATTTGATCCCTTAAAACTCATCTTTGATCATCAAAATTACATATTTAATTGTTTCTTCTTGTGAAAATAATTTTCTCATGCCTTAAAATACCTTGAATGTAACTCTACACCATTGCCTCATTTACTATACGCGGATCTATGAATATGCAAATTAGCCCCGCCTCCACCCAGCCACACCAGCCCCGCCTCCTGATCCACTGAACTGTAGTAAACGCCGGATAATGACGGATAAAACTATGTTTTTACTAACGGACAACTACAGTGAATACTGTAACATTCGTTAAAGTTACTCACTTGACGATGTTGTGCCGTTAAGACTGAATGCAGCCGTTTGTGATTGCTAGCATACGCGAGTAAAGCTGGGTCTGACTCCAGGCTGCTTTTACACTATTGCCGCGGGTTATAATGCAAGTTAGCGGTTCTAAATTCACATTCATTGGTTTTTTGCTCTAATCTATGTTTGGTTTTGTGCTGGTATTGGTATATTTTGCATGCTAGTGATAGGAATCGATCCCTTGACGTGATTGGTTGTTGAATTTTGTGACGTAGCAAACCGAAGGCCGTTTCAAACCACGTTTTCTTGGGAAACTACAGTTTTAAGGAGAAAATACTCAGCAATGGTGTTGATTGATTAATGGATTGGCACATAGTTTGTCTAAAAGCATATGAACCCCTTAACTGTCACCGTATACGGGCTATATTACGCTTAAATCCTAATGTAATCATGACAAACTATATATCATTGGAAAGGTCTAAGTCTCCTAAATAGATATGTTACCATTTTGTGTTGTTACAAATGATGTAGTAACAGTAATAGATTAATTTATGACAAGAGTGCACCAAGCGTCTATGATAAATCTACATCATAACAGTTCTGAGCTTCGTCACAAAAAGTCTTTATATCCTTACCTTTTTCCATATCACGTTTTAGCAATCATCATAAGTTATATATCATTTGAAAGCTTAAAATCTCAAAATTTATCCAGTGAAAACCATTTTGAAATCAAACATTGCGTTACCATAGAAACGGTACTTCATAATGTTTTAGGCTCCTCCCCCTTAGCGGCGGTGTCATATTACAAAATGCATTACGGTCTTTTAGAATCAAAACTTTTTATAATATTGACGAAATACATATCGTTGGAAAGGCCCGAGTCTCAAGATTCCATATTTGGTGGTTATTGTGTTATAGATGTAATATTGAGAGAGAAATTGATAGATTTGTGACAGAATTGCATAAAAAAATAACTCAATGTAGTTTGGATGCACCCGGTGGCTGTTTGTGGTATAACGCCTAAACAAAATCGCATATGAACCTCAATTTTTTTTATATCAACTTCAAATTTGGAACACAACTTATGTAGACATATGGCTTTCATTGTATAGCAATTTTGGATTTTTAACTATTTTTTAAAATATTTATTTTATATAAAATAAAATAAAAATAGTATAAACAGTAAATTTAAACTTCTATAACTTTTTAATACTTTTATTTTATTAAATGATTTCACTTCTGTAATAATCTGCTAATTGTCTTCTTTAAAAAGAGACCAACCGTAGGTCTGTATTCAAAAGCGTTCATGAATTATAATAATTTAAGTTTGGATAGTGCACGTTCTCGTGAATTTTCAAAAATGGGGATGAAGTTAAGGGGTTAAAAACACCACATAGACAAATACACAACTTGATTTTCACTACACTTTAACTCTTCAAGTCAAGCTCCTAAGACGTGAATCTGAGGAGCGGTCCGAACCTCCTTGTTCTGCTTCTCTAGTCTTCTGCTGAGCTCTTCGTGTTCCTCTCGCAGGAGCAAAAGCATCTGCTGGTCTTCAGCGCCGGTGTCTGGAACACATCCAGAACATGTACACACTATTACAGCTTACTGTTGTCTTCTGTAGTGCTGCTTGATGCAGATAACGTCTTTACGTTCAATTATATTTGATTAAAACATTCATCACAAGTGGTAACAATTATACATGATTCAAATGAGATATTAAAATTAAAAGATTGAAGATGAATACAAACCCAAACTGAATATATTCTGCTTAAATTCTGAAAGAAGAGACTAAATATTGACTAAATATAGAAAAGTCAAAATTATGACATAAAAAGTCGTAATTGTGACTTTAAACATCTAAATTATGACAGAAACGTCCAAATTATGACACAATATGTGATAATTATGGCATAAAAAGTCATAACTATGAGATAAAAGTTAAAACTAGGACTTTAAAAGTCTAAATTATGACATAAAAGTCATAATTATGACATAAAAAGTCGTAATTGTGACTTTAAACATCTAAATTATGACAGAAACGTCCAAATTATGACACAATATGTGATAATTATGGCATAAAAAGTCATAACTATGAGATAAAAGTTAAAACTAGGACTTTAAAAGTCTACATTATGACAGAAAAGTCAAAATTATGACATAAAAAGTCATAATTGTGACTTTAAACATCTAAATTATGACAGAAAAGTCCAAATTATGACACATATTCTTCCAAAAGCACCTGGCAACAAATTTAGCAATTTTTAAAATTTATTTGTCAACTTTTGATAAGTGACTCAGACAATAAAAGCACATTTTCCAGCCAAATTACACAAAAAGAGGAAACCTCGCAGTATAAACATCACTTGTTAAATTTAATAATAATCATTGTTAATTTCTGATACACTTTGTTAGCAGCTTGTACCTGTGATTGTTGATCAGTTAGCACACTGTAAGAAAAATGGAAAAGATGCTAGTAATTTTCCTGGATATTATTATTATTATTATAACCCAAAAACACAATGTTTAATTTAAAATACAGGTAAAAACAATACGGAAAAATCCTTCATATTAACATAGTAGACTGTGGCTTATTTCTACACACTTTTCTTTGTGTAGAGCACACTAACTATCTATTAATATAAAGCAGAACTGCTGAGAATGTGTAGTTTACTAGCTATTAAATTATAATCATTCAAAATTGTGTTCAATAATTCAATGCATTTAAAAACGCATATATTTTAATATTATGCGGCGTGTTATTTGACAAACAAATCTAATTTAACACACAAAATATGTTTTTTTTTGCTGAGATTTGTCAATTTTGCGTCGTGATTGCGCGATGACGTCACCGCGCCGCAACGTCACATAGCAACAAACCCGCTGCTGTTGAGCGGTCATTAGTTAGTGATGCACCACACTCACTGTGGATGAGGGTCTGTGTCTCTGCTAGTTCTCTCAGCGCTAGTTGAGTTCTCTCGAACGCCTTAACCACCTT
>CM041803.1:1368212-1375712 GCA_023376895.1 Aspiorhynchus laticeps
AACTATGGTTAATTTTCCTCACATGACCCATGATAATGCAAAACATGTTCAGTATTAGGATTTTTCTATACAGATATATTCAAGATGTAGCTGATATTTAGGCAAGATAAAACAATAACACATGGTCCTGATGTCATACATTTTTCTAAAATAAATGTATACTATGTGCAAAAAAAAAAGTTGCAATGCTGTAAAAAGTTGTAATTATGACTTTAAAAGGCAACATTATCACATAAATCGAAATTATGGCATCAAAAATCACAAGATAAAAGGTAGAAATTGACATACCAAGCCAATTATGACATAAAAAGTCATAATTATGAGATGGAAATGTGACATTATGGTATACTAAGCCATAATTGTGACATAAAAAGTTTTAATTTTGACATAAAAAGTTGAAATTGACATAAAAAGTCAAAATTATGACATAAAAAGTTGAGTTGACATAAGTGATGATGATGATAAAAAGTCAAAATTGTGACACACCAAGCTGAAATCATGACATACTATGAGATATTTATTTGCATAAAAACATATTTTTTTTTAGATAAAAAGTTGAAATTATGACATACCAAACAAAAATTTACATAAGTCAAAATTATGACACACCAAGTCATTATGAGATTTAAAATTCAAAATGATAGTCATTTTTGCCTTTGTCATAATTCTGACCTAATTTTAAGTTTTATCTCATAGTTATGACTTTTTATGCCATAATTATCACATATTATGTCATAATTTAGATGTTTAAAGTCACAATTATGACTTTTTGTGTCATAATTTTGACTTTTCTGTCATAATTTAGACTTTTAAAGTCCTAGTTTTAACTTTTATCTCATAGTTATGACTTTTTATGCCATAATTATCACATATTATGTCATAATTTAGATGTTTAAAGTCACAATTATGACTTTTTGTGTCATAATTTTGACTTTTCTGTCATAATTTAGACTTTTAAAGTCCTAGTTTTAACTTTTATCTCATAGTTATGACTTTTTATGCCATAATTATCACATATTATGTCATAATTTGGATTTTTCTGTCATAATTTAGATGTTTAAAGTCACAATTATGACTTTTTATGTCATAATTATGACTTTTCTGTCATAATTTAGACTTTTAAAGTCCTAGTTTTAACTTTTATCTCATAGTTATGGCTTTTTATGCCATAATTATCGCATATTGTGTCATAATTTGGACTTTTCTGTCATAATTTAGATGTTTAAAGTCACAATTACGACTTTTTATGTCATAATTTTGACTTTTCTGTCATAATTTAGACTTTTAAAGTCCTAGTTTTAACTTTTATCTCATAGTTATGACTTTTTATGCCATAATTATCACATATTATGTCATAATTTGGACTTTTCTGTCATAATTTAGATGTTTAAAGTCACAATTACGACTTTTTATGTCATAATTTGGACTTTTAAAGTCACAAATATGACTTAAATTCACAAATATGACTTTTAAAGTCACAAATATGACTTTTAAATTCACAAATATGACTTTTAAAGTCACAAATATGACTTTTAAATTCACAAATATGACTTTTAAAGTCACAAATATGACTTAAATTCACAAATATGACTTTTAAAGTCACAAATATGACTTTTAAATTCACAAATATGACTTTTAAAGTCACAAATATGACTTTTTATGTCACAATTTTGACTTTTCTGTCATAATTTGGACTTTTAAAGTCACAAATATGACTTTTTATGTCATAATTTTGACATTTAAAGTAATTTGACTATCTCATAATGGTGTGTTGTGAAGCGTGATGTCAGCAGTCAGCTGTGGATGCTGAGGTGTCTGTGTCTCAGCAGGCGTCTCTTCTGCAGCTGGAGCAGAGCTGCGAGTCCTCTTGTTCTCAGGTGAAGCTGCAGGAGAAGATGCTCTCTGCTCTGGACTGTGATACGGAGCAGCTTCAGCGCAGCGTCCTCCGTCTGGAAGCACAGATCCACAGCCTCCTGCAGGAGAACCTGGAGCTCCGGAGCCGGACGGAGGAGCAGCAGCAGCACCGGCGCTCTCAGCAGACGGAGTTCAGCTCGTACCGCAGCCGTGTGACGGAGCACCGGACGGCCGTGTGTCTGCGGGAGAGCCGAGCGCACCTCCATCAGGAGCTCACGCAGAAGCAGCAGGAGGCGTCTGGACTCAGACTCACGCTGGACGAGCTCCAGACCGACCTCCAGAAACCAGTCCGGCAGACGCAGGTCTCGCTCTCACCGCCGAGACACTATGTGCGATATACAATATATTGGCACCCCCTTCTAATGAACAGGTTTGACTACTTTAGTACAAATCTTAATATACCAAACACCAATGACTTGTACATACACTATATTGCCAAAAGTATTGGCACCCCCTTCTTTAGAACAGAAAAATACACTTCCAAATCTGTGGCTACAACGATGGGAACATAATTCATGTATTTAAAAATTGTATTTCATCTCTGTTGCAACAGTTTTGTAAGTGTCTAAAATGACTGAACCCATATGTACAAGTCATTGGTGTTTGGTGATGAGTTTTTGTCTCAAGGTCTGCATTTACAGTCACACCAGAGGTGTTAAACTGGGATTAGGACTTGGTTTTATGCAGACCAGTCAAGTTCTTCCACACTGACTCAATCAATCATTTTCTTTTTGAACCTTGTCTTATACACAGAGACATTGTCATGTTAGAATAGAAAAGAGTCCAAACTGTTGCTATAATATTAGAAGCACACAATTTCCTAGAATATCATTATATGCTTTAACATTAAGATTTGTACTCATAGAAATTACTAAAGTAGACAAACCTGTTCATTAGAAGGGGTGCCAATACTTTTGGCAATATAGTGTATTTCAGAATTGTTGTTTTAACGATGTGCGATTTGACATTATCGAGTATATCGTTCAAAACACTCCTAGAGCGCACACACATACATCACGTGACTTCTAGACTAGTGTGTGTTCTTTCACTGCATGATTCTGTTTATTAAAATACATTTAGAATGATCTCAAATTCAAGATATGGGGACAGAAAATGTATATATAGTTAATCAATATCACACAAAGAGTGCTGTTTTTTCTCCAAAACTTTATTGATGATTACAAATGTGATTTTGATTATTTACAACAGTTCAAAAAACAAGAAGTAAATTAAGAGACAACATATTGCCTGATTTCGACTATAAAAATAATTCCAAACACAGTCACAGCACAGCACTGTTTACTGTCTCTGAGAAACATGACAGTGATTCGTTCGTGAATGAATCATTTAAATGATTCGGTTCAATCGCAGTGACTCACTTATTAACAGTGACTTGCTGCCACCTGCTGGAGGCTTTAATTTCACATCCAAAGTTGCTTTTTATTATTTAAATAATTTCAAATAACAGTATTCAAGGTTTTATGTTTAATATATCAAAACATACTTTATGCATTTGTAATTGCAGGTTAAATGCATTAATGTGCACTAAACAGTGTGTAAATACATCTAGACGCAGCTTCTGTGTTTCATTGCAAAGATGAGTTTTATTGATACTGATTTAATTTGCTTGATAACAGCCCAAATGTCGGCTTATTCGAATACACTGATTAAATGTAGGAATTTGATTCAAAAGATGATGCACACTTTTATAAAAATGGCTTTTTAAAAATAAAAATGCCCATAAAAGGTAAAAATCAATTAAAACTTGTTGAAAAATATTAATTTATATCACCGCCACACAGAATATGATAAACTTTAGGAGTCAGCTGTCCACGACAGTCCTTAAGATACCAGCACAATAACACACTCAGCAAAATATCATCTAATTATCGTTATCGATAAAATCACAGAACATATCCAGATATAATTTTTTTGTCAATATCGCACAGCCTTACCTATGAGACGCCTTGTGTGTGTGTGTGTGTGTGTGTGTGTGTGTGTGTGTGTGTGTGTGTGTGTGTGTGTGTGAGAGTGTGTGTGTGTGTGAGTGTGAGTGTGTGTGTGTGTGTGAGAGTGTGTGTGTGTGTGTGTGTGAGTGTGTGTGTGTGTGTGTGTGTGTGTGTGTGTGTGTGTGTGTGTGTGCGCGCGTGTGTGTGTGTATGAGTGTGTGTGTGTGTGTGTGTGTGTGTGTGTGTGTGTGTTGATCTTACAGAAGGAAATCGACGTTCTGAAGGCCAGTATTCTTGCAGCCAGACAGACTGTGATGGAGAGAAAAGCTCATCTGGAGAACGAACAGCAAACACAGACACAGCTGAGGAGAGAGATCGAGGTAAACAGAGCTTTATACAATACAGACTGTGAGAATAAGCAGGAAAATATCAGTTAATGTTGTAAAATTCATCACACAAATCCAGTTTCAGCTGTAAAGCAGCTCTACAGAAGACAGAGGTAGTGTTCAAACGCAGGGTCTTAGAAGAGTCTTAATTCACCCTTTCACAAACGAAGGCCTTAAAAGCTCTTATATCAGAGCAGAAAGTCTTAACTCGCCCTTTCGCAAACGAAGGCCTTAAAAGCTCTTATATCAGAGCAGAAAGTCTTAATTCGGCGTTTCGCAAAGGAAGGCCTTAAAAGCTCTTAAATCAGATCAGAAAGTCTTAACTCACCCTTTCACAAATGAAGGCCTTGAAAGCTCTTAAATCAGATCAGAAAGTCTCAATTCGCCCTTTCACAAACGAAGGCCTTAAAAGCTTTTAAATCAGAGCAGAAAGTCTTAACTCACCCTTTCGCAAATGAAGGCCTTAAAAGCTTTTAAATCAGAGCAGAAAGTCTCTTAAATCAGATCTCTTAAAAATCTTAACTCACCCTTTCACAAATGAAGGCCTTAAAAGCTCTTAAATCAGATCAGAAAGTCTTAACTCACCCTTTCACAAATGAAGGCCTTGAAAGCTCTTAAATCAGATCAGAAAGTCTTAACTCACCCTTTCACAAACGAAGGCCTTAAAAGCTCTTAAATCAGATCAGAATGTCTTAATTCGACCTTTCGCAAACGAAGGCCTTAAAAGCTCTTATATCAGAGCAGAAAGTCTTAATTCGGCGTTTCGCAAAGGAAGGCCTTAAAAGCTCTTAAATCAGATCAGAAAGTCTTAACTCACCCTTTCACAAATGAAGGCCTTGAAAGCTCTTAAATCAGATCAGAAAGTCTCAATTCGCCCTTTCACAAACGAAGGCCTTAAAAGCTTTTAAATCAGAGCAGAAAGTCTTAACTCACCCTTTCGCAAATGAAGGCCTTAAAAGCTTTTAAATCAGAGCAGAAAGTCTCTTAAATCAGATCTCTTAAAAATCTTAACTCACCCTTTCACAAATGAAGGCCTTAAAAGCTCTTAAATCAGATCAGAAAGTCTTAACTCACCCTTTCACAAATGAAGGCCTTGAAAGCTCTTAAATCAGATCAGAAAGTCTTAACTCACCCTTTCACAAACGAAGGCCTTAAAAGCTCTTAAATCAGATCAGAATGTCTTAATTCGACCTTTCGCAAACGAAGGCCTTAAAAGCTCTTATATCAGAGCAGAAAGTCTTAACTCGCCCTTTCGCAAACAAAGGCCTTAAAAGCTCTTAAATCAGAGCAGAAAGTCTTAACTCGCCCTTTCGCAAACAAAGGCCTTAAAAGCTCTTAAATCAGAGCAGAAAGTCTTAATTCACCCTTTCGCAAAGGAAGGCCTTAGAAGCTCTTAAATCAGATCAGAAAGTCTTAATTCACCCTTTCACAAATGAAGGCCTTAAATGCTCTTAAATCAGATCAGAAATTCTTAATTCGGCGTTTCGCAAAGGAAGGCCTTAAAAGCTCTTAAATCAGATCAGAAAGTCTTAACTCACCCTTTCACAAATGAAGGCCTTGAAAGCTCTTAAATCAGATCAGAAAGTCTCAATTCGCCCTTTCACAAACGAAGGCCTTAAAAGCTTTTAAATCAGAGCAGAAAGTCTCAACTCACCCTTTCGCAAATGAAGGCCTTAAAAGCTTTTAAATCAGAGCAGAAAGTCTCTTAAATCAGATCTCTTAAAAATCTTAACTCACCCTTTCACAAATGAAGGCCTTAAAAGCTCTTAAATCAGATCAGAAAGTCTTAACTCACCCTTTCACAAATGAAGGCCTTGAAAGCTCTTAAATCAGATCAGAAAGTCTTAACTCACCCTTTCACAAATGAAGGCCTTAAATGCTCTTAAATCAGATCAGAAAGTCTTAACTCACCCTTTCACAAACGAAGGCCTTAAAAGCTCTTAAATCAGATCAGAATGTCTTAATTCGACCTTTCGCAAACGAAGGCCTTAAAAGCTCTTAAATCAGAGCAGAAAGTCTTAATTCGCCCTTTCGCAAACGAAGGCCTTAAAAGCTCTTAAATCAGAGCAGAAAGTCTTAACTCACCCTTTCACAAACGAAGGCCTTAAAAGCTCTTAAATCAGAGCAGAAAGTCTTAATTCACCCTTTCACAAACGAAAGCCTTAAAAGCTCTTAAATCAGATCAGAAAGTCTTAACTCACCCTTTCACAATCAAAGGCCTTAAAAGCTCTTAAATCAGATCAGAAAGTCTTAACTCACCCTTTCACAAATGAAGGCCTTGAAAGCTCTTAAATCAGAGCAGAAAGTCTCTTAAATCAGATCTCTTAAAAATCTTAACTCACCCTTTCACAAATGAAGGCCTTGAAAGCTCTTAAATCAGATCAGAAAGTCTTAACTCACCCTTTCACAAATGAAGGCCTTGAAAGCTCTTAAATCAGATCAGAAAGTCTCAATTCGCCCTTTCACAAACGAAGGCCTTAAAAGCTTTTAAATCAGAGCAGAAAGTCTCTTAAATCAGATCTCTTAAAAATCTTAACTCACCCTTTCACAAATGAAGGCCTTAAAAGCTCTTAAATCAGATCAGAAAGTCTTAATTCTTAATTAATTCGCCCTTTAATTAATTCGCCCTTTCGCAAAGGAAGGCCTTAAAAGCTCTTAAATCAGATCAGAAAGTCTCAATTCGCCCTTTTGCAAACGAAGGCCTTAAAAGCTCTTAAATCAGATCTCTTAAAAGTCTTAATTCACCCTTTCACAAATGAAGGCATTGAAAGCTCTTAAAACAGAGCAGAGAGTCTTAATTCAACCCTTCACAAAGGAAGGCCTTAAAAGCTCTTAAAACAGAGCAGAAAGTCTTAATTCACCCTTTTCCAAACGAAGGCCTTAAAAGCTCTTAAATCAGAGCAGAAAGTCTTAATTCACCCTTTCGCAAAGGAAGGCCTTAGAAGCTCTTAAATCAGATCAGAAAGTCTTAATTCACCCTTTCACAAATGAAGGCCTTAAATGCTCTTAAATCAGATCAGAAATTCTTAATTCGGCGTTTCGCAAAGGAAGGCCTTAAAAGCTCTTAAATCAGATCAGAAAGTCTTAACTCACCCTTTCACAAATGAAGGCCTTGAAAGCTCTTAAATCAGATCAGAAAGTCTCAATTCGCCCTTTCACAAACGAAGGCCTTAAAAGCTTTTAAATCAGAGCAGAAAGTCTCAACTCACCCTTTCGCAAATGAAGGCCTTAAAAGCTTTTAAATCAGAGCA
>CM041803.1:1380712-1388212 GCA_023376895.1 Aspiorhynchus laticeps
AGTTATGACTTTTTATGCCATAATTATCACATATTGTGTCATAATTTGGACTTTTCTGTCATAATTTAGATGTTTAAAGTCACAATTATGACTTTTTATGTCATAATTTTGACTTTTCTGTCATAATTTAGACTTTTAAAGTCCTAGTTTTAACTTTTATCTCATAGTTATACTTTTTATGCCATAATTATCACATATTATGTCATAATTTGGACTTTTCTGTCATAATTTAGATGTTTAAAGTCACAATTATGACTTTTTATGTCATAATTTTTACTTTTCTGTCATAATTTAGACTTTTAAAGTCCTAGTTTTAACTTTTATCTCATAGTTATGACTTTTTATGCCATAATTATCACATATTATGTCATAATTTGGACTTTTCTGTCATAATTTAGATGTTTAAAGTCACAATTATGACTTTTTATGTCATAATTTTGACTTTTCTGTCATAATTTAGACTTTTAAAGTCCTAGTTTTAACTTTTATCTCATAGTTATGACTTTTTATGCCATAATTATCACATATTGTGTCATAATTTGGACGTTTCTGTCATAATTTAGATGTTTAAAGTCACAATTATGACTTTTTATGTCATAATTTTTACTTTTCTGTCATAATTTAGACTTTTAAAGTCCTAGTTTTAACTTTTATCTCATAGTTATGACTTTTTATGCCATAATTATCACATATTATGTCATAATTTAGATGTTTAAAGTCACAATTATGACTTTTTATGTCATAATTTTGACTTTTCTGTCATAATTTAGACTTTTAAAGTCCTAGTTTTAACTTTTATCTCATAGTTATGACTTTTTATGCCATAATTATCACATATTGTGTCATAATTTGGACTTTTCTGTCATAATTTAGATGTTTAAAGTCACAATTATGACTTTTTATGTCATAATTTTGACTTTTCTGTCATAATTTAGACTTTTAAAGTCCTAGTTTTAACTTTTATCTCATAGTTATACTTTTTATGCCATAATTATCACATATTATGTCATAATTTGGACTTTTCTGTCATAATTTAGATGTTTAAAGTCACAATTATGACTTTTTATGTCATAATTTTTACTTTTCTGTCATAATTTAGACTTTTAAAGTCCTAGTTTTAACTTTTATCTCATAGTTATGACTTTTTATGCCATAATTATCACATATTATGTCATAATTTGGACTTTTCTGTCATAATTTAGATGTTTAAAGTCACAATTATGACTTTTTATGTCATAATTTAGACTTTTCTGTCATAATTTAGACTTTTAAAATCCTAGTTTTAACTTTTATCTCATAGTTATGACTTTTTATGCCATAATTATCACATATTGTGTCATAATTTGGACTTTTCTGTCATAATTTAGATGTTTAAAGTCACAATTACGACTTTTTATGTCATAATTTTGACTTTTCTGTCATAAATTAGACTTTTAAAGTCCTAGTTTTAACTTTTATCTCATAGTTATGACTTTTTATGCCATAATTATCACATATTGTGTCATAATTTGGACTTTTCTGTCATAATTTAGATGTTTAAAGTCACAATTACGACTTTTTATGTCATAATTTTGACTTTTCTGTCATAAATTAGACTTTTAAAGTCCTAGTTTTAACTTTTATCTCATAGTTATGACTTTTTATGCCATAATTATCACATATTGTGTCATAATTTGGACTTTTCTGTCATAATTTAGATGTTTAAAGTCACAATTATGACTTTTTATGTCATAATTTTGACTTTTCTGTCATAATTTAGACTTTTAAAGTCCTAGTTTTAACTTTTATCTCATAGTTATGACTTTTTATGCCATAATTATCACATATTATGTCATAATTTGGACTTTTCTGTCATAATTTAGATGTTTAAAGTCACAATTATGACGTTTTATGTCATAATTATGACTTTTCTGTCATAATTTAGACTTTTAAAGTCCTAGTTTTAACTTTTATCTCATAGTTATGACTTTTTATGCCATAATTATCACATATTGTGTCATAATTTGGACTTTTCTGTCACAATTTAGATGTTTAAAGTCACAATTACGACTTTTTATGTCATAATTTTGACTTTTCTGTCATAATTTTGACTTTTAAAGTCCTAGTTTTAACTTTTATCTCATAGTTATGACTTTTTATGCCATAATTATCACATATTGTGTCATAATTTGGACTTTTCTGTCATAATTTAGATGTTTAAAGTCACAATTACGACTTTTTATGTCATAATTTTGACTTTTCTGTCATAATTTAGACTTTTAAAGTCCTAGTTTTAACTTTTATCTCATAGTTATGACTTTTTATGCCATAATTATCACATATTGTGTCATAATTTGGACTTTTCTGTCATAATTTAGATGTTTAAAGTCACAATTATGACTTTTTATGTCATAATTTTGACTTTTCTGTCATAATTTAGACTTTTAAAGTCCTAGTTTTAACTTTTATCTCATAGTTATGACTTTTTATGCCATAATTATCACATATTGTGTCATAATTTGGACTTTTCTGTCATAATTTAGATGTTTAAAGTCACAATTACGACTTTTTATGTCATAATTTTGACTTTTCTGTCATAATTTAGACTTTTAAAGTCCTAGTTTTAACTTTTATCTCATAGTTATGACTTTTTATGCCATAATTATCACATATTGTGTCATAATTTGGACTTTTCTGTCATAATTTAGATGTTTAAAGTCACAATTATGACTTTTTATGTCATAATTTTGACTTTTCTGTCATAATTTAGACTTTTAAAGTCCTAGTTTTAACTTTTATCTCATAGTTATGACTTTTTATGCCATAATTATCACATATTATGTCATAATTTGGACTTTTCTGTCATAATTTAGAT
Organism: Aspiorhynchus laticeps; assembly: GCA_023376895.1. Lineage (NCBI taxonomy): Eukaryota > Metazoa > Chordata > Actinopteri > Cypriniformes > Cyprinidae > Aspiorhynchus > Aspiorhynchus laticeps. The sequence goes on from CM041803.1 coordinate 1,383,567, forward strand.
GTTTAAAGTCACAATTATGACTTTTTATGTCATAATTTTGACTTTTCTGTCATAATTTAGACTTTTAAAGTCCTAGTTTTAACTTTTATCTCATAGTTATGACTTTTTATGCCATAATTATCACATATTGTGTCATAATTTGGACTTTTCTGTCATAATTTAGATGTTTAATGTCACAATTATGACTTTTTGTGTCATAATTTTGACTTTTCTGTCATAATTTGGACTTTTAAAGTCACAAATATGACTTAAATTCACAAATATGACTTTTAAAGTCACAAATATGACTTTTAAATTCACAAATATGACTTTTAAAGTCACAAATATGACTTAAATTCACAAATATGACTTTTAAAGTCACAAATATGACTTTTAAATTCACAAATATGACTTTTTATGTCACAATTTTGACTTTTCTGTCATAATTTGGACTTTTAAAGTCACAAATATGACTTTTTATGTCATAATTTTGACATTTAAAGTAATTTGACTATCTCATAATGGTGTGTTGTGAAGCGTGATGTCAGCAGGCAGCTGTGGATGCTGAGGTGTCTGTGTCTCAGCAGGCGTCTCTTCTGCAGCTGGAGCAGAGCTGCGAGTCCTCTTGTTCTCAGGTGAAGCTGCAGGAGAAGATGCTCTCTGCTCTGGACTGTGATACGGAGCAGCTTCAGCGCAGCGTCCTCCGTCTGGAAGCACAGATCCACAGCCTCCTGCAGGAGAACCTGGAGCTCCGGAGCCGGACGGAGGAGCAGCAGCAGCACCGGCGCTCTCAGCAGACGGAGTTCAGCTCGTACCGCAGCCGTGTGACGGAGCACCGGACGGCCGTGTGTCTGCAGGAGAGCCGAGCGCACCTCCATCAGGAGCTCACGCAGAAGCAGCAGGAGGCGTCTGGACTCAGACTCACGCTGGACGAGCTCCAGACCGACCTCCAGAAACCAGTCCGGCAGACGCAGGTCTCGCTCTCACCGCCGAGACACTATGAGTAGTGGTGTGCGGTATATATCGTCTGTGATAATATCATAATTGTTGTTTTAATGATGAGCGATTTGACATTATCATTCAAAACAGCTCTACAGAGCGCACGCATACATTACATGAAGTCTAGACTAGTGCGTGTTCTTTCACTGCTTGATTCTGTTTATTAAAATACATTTAGAATGATCACAAATTCAAGATATGGGGGCAGAAAATGTATATATTTCATATAGTTAATCAATATCACACAAAGAGTGCTGTTTTTTCTCCAAATATTGCCATGATTACAAATGGAATATTGATTTTTTTTACAACAGTTCAAAAAACAAGTTAATTTAGTTTTAGTCACTTGTCTGTTTTTCAGATTCCAAACACAGTCACAGCACAGCACTGTTTAGTGTCTCTGAGGAACATGACAGTGATTCGTTCGTGAATGAATCATTTAAATGATTCGGTTCAATCGCAGTGACTCACTTATTAACAGTGACTTGCTGCCACCTGCTGGCGGCTTTAATTTCACATCCAAAGTTGTTTTTTATTATTTAAATAATTTCAAATAACAGTATTCAAGGTTTTATGTTTAATATATCAAAACGTACTTTATGCATTTGTAATTGCAGGTTAAATGCATTAATGTGCACTAAACAGTGTGTAAATACATCTAAACACCTCTTTAGATGCAGCTTCTGTGTTTCAATGCAAAGATGAGTTTTATTGATACTGATTTAATTTGCTTGATAACAGCCCAAATGTCGCCTTATTCTAATTCACTGATTAAATGTAGGAATTTGATTCAAAAGATGATGCACACTTTTATAAAAATGGCTTTTTAAAAGTAAAAATGCCCATAAAAGGTAAAAATCTATTTAAACTTATTGAAAAAGATTAATTTCTAATCACCACCACACAGAATATGAAGAATATCAGGAACTTTAGGAGTCAGTTGTCCAGCACAATAACACACTCAGCTAAATATCATCTAATTATCGTTATCGATAAAATCCCAGAAAATATCGAGATGTTATTTTCTGTCAATATGGCCTCATGTGTGTGTGTTGATCTTACAGAAGGAAATCGACGTTCTTCAGGCCAGTATTCTTGCAGCCAGACAGACTGTGATGGAGAGAAAAGCTCATCTGGAGAACCAACAGCAAACACAGACACAGCTGAGGAGAGAGATCGAGGTAAACAGAGCTTTATACGATACAGACTGTGAGAATAAGCAGGAAAATAAATCAGAGCAGAAAGTCTTAATTCACCCTTTCACAAATGAAGGCCTTAAAAGCTCTTAAATCAGAGCAGAAAGTCTTAATTCACCCTTTCACAGACGAAGGCCTTAAAAGCTCTTAAATCAGAGCAGAAAGTCTTAATTCACCCTTTCACAGACGAAGGCCTTAAAAGCTCTGAAAACAGAGCAGAAAGTCTTAATTCACCCTTTCACAAACGAAGGCCTTAAAAGCTCTTAAATCAGAGCAGAAAGTCTTAATTCACCCTTTCACAAACGAAGGCCTTAAAAGCTCTTAAATCAGAGCAGAAAGTCTTAATTCACCCTTTCACAAACGAAGGCCTTAAAAGCTCTTAAATCAGAGCAGAAAGTCTTAATTCACCCTTTCACAGATGAAGGCCTTAAAAGCTCTTAAATCAGAGCAGAAAGTCTTAATTCACCCAAACGAAGGCCTTAAAAGCTCTTAAATCAGAGCAGAAAGTCTTAATTCACCCTTTCACAAACGAAGGCCTTAAAAGCTCTTAAATCAGATCAGAAAGTCTTAAGTCACCCTTTCGCAAACGAAGGCCTTAAAAGCTCTTAAATCAGAGCAGAAAGTCTTAATTCACCCTTTCACAAAGGAAGGCCTTAAAAGCTCTTAAATCAGATCAGAAAGTCTTAATTCACTGCTTCACAAATGAAGGCTTCAGATCAGAAAACCTAACTCACCCTTTCACAAATGAAGGCCTTAAAAGCTCTTAAATCAGAGCAGAAAGTCTTAATTCACCCTTTCACAGACGAAGGCCTTAAAAGCTCTTAAATCAGAGCAGAAAGTCTTAATTCACCCTTTCACAGACGAAGGCCTTAAAAGCTCTGAAAACAGAGCAGAAAGTCTTAATTCACCCTTTCACAAACGAAGGCCTTAAAAGCTCTTAAATCAGAGCAGAAAGTCTTAATTCACCCTTTCACAAACGAAGGCCTTAAAAGCTCTTAAATCAGAGCAGAAAGTCTTAATTCACCCCTTCACAAATGAAGGCCTTAAAAGCTCTTAAATCAGATCAGAAAGTCTTAATTCGCCCTTTCGCAAAGGAAGGCCTTAAAAGCTCTTAAATCAGATCAGAAAGTCTTAATTCACCCCTTCACAAATGAAGGCTTCAGATCAGAAAACCTAACTCACCCTTTCACAAATGAAGGCCTTAAAAGCTCTTAAATCAGAGCAGAAAGTCTTAATTCACCCAAACGAAGGCCTTAAAAGCTCTTAAATCAGAGCAGAAAGTCTTAATTCACCCAAACGAAGGCCTTAAAAGCTCTGAAATCAGAGCAGAAAGTCTTAATTCACCCTTTCACAAACGAAGGCCTTAAAAGCTCTGAAAACAGAGCAGAAAGTCTTAATTCACCCTTTCACAAACGAAGGCCTTAAAAGCTCTTAAATCAGAGCAGAAAGTCTTAATTCACCCTTTCACAAACGAAGGCCTTAAAAGCTCTTAAATCAGAGCAGAAAGTCTTAATTCACCCTTTCACAAACGAAGGCCTTAAAAGCTCTTAAATCAGAGCAGAAAGTCTTAATTCACCCTTTCACAAACGAAAGCTCTTAAATCAGATCAGAAAGTCTTAATTCACCCTTTCGCAAACGAAGGCCTTAAAAGCTCTTAAATCAGAGCAGAAAGTCTTAATTCACCCTTTCACAAACGAAGGCCTTAAAAGCTCTTAAATCAGAGCAGAAAGTCTTAATTCACCCTTTCACAAACGAAGGCCTTAAAAGCTCTTAAATCAGAGCAGAAAGTCTTAATTCACCCTTTCACAAACGAAGGCCTTAAAAGCTCTTAAATCAGAGCAGAAAGTCTTAATTCACCCTTTCACAAACGAAAGCTCTTAAATCAGATCAGAAAGTCTTAATTCACCCTTTCGCAAACGAAGGCCTTAAAAGCTCTTAAATCAGAGCAGAAAGTCTTAATTCACCCTTTCACAAATGAAGGCTTCAGATCAGAAAGTCTTAATTCACCCTTTCACAAATGAAGGCCTTGAAAGCTCTTAAATCAGAAAGTCTTAATTCACCCTTTCGCAAATGAAGGCCTTAAAAGCTCTTAAATCAGAGCAGAAAGTCTTAATTCACCCTTTCACAAACGAAGGCCTTAAAAGCTCTTAAATCAGAGCAGAAAGTCTTAATTCACCCTTTCACAAACGAAGGCCTTAAAAGCTCTTAAATCAGAGCAGAGAGTCTTAATTCACCCTTTCACAAACGAAGGCATTGAAAGCTCTTAAATCAGAAAGTCTTGTTGTTCCTCAGATCCAGGAGCGCAGATGCGAGGCCATCCTGAAGCGGCTGCGCAGTCAGCTGAAGAAAGCTCAGTCGGGTCACCTGCAGCTGCGCAGTGACGTCACACACCTGCAGACGCAGCTGGACGAGCTCCGGGGTCAGATGGACCGAGACGTGATCTCTGATTAACACAAGGTTCTGTGGGAATGT
>CM041803.1:1400712-1403212 GCA_023376895.1 Aspiorhynchus laticeps
ATACTATTTATTTATATTATTTTTGACAAATTTCAGGTTGTGCTGCTAAAAAAAAAAAAAAAAAAAAAAAAAGTAACTTTTTTTTTGTGCTGTAATAACCTGCCTTGTCAAATTTTAAATAAAAATAAACTTAACTATAATAATAATAATAATAGGTCCACAGGAAACATTATGCAACAGAACAACACACCCATAATAACTCGGACATATTAGTATTATAAAGAAAGAGAAAGAAAGAGGCCAGACTATACAAAAATGATAAAGGAGAGAAAAATCATTAAGCAACAAATGATGAGTTTATGCAAGCAGTGAAAGAGCAGAACTACGTCATCTGTCGTCAATACATGAAGCACAGACTCGATTCTAGGTCACATTTATTCATTTAGCAGATTTCAAGGACTACAACATATACATATACACATATACATATATATATATATATATATGTGTGAATGATACAAATAAAGAAAAATTAATAACTTAACCAAAGTCACACACATCTAAGGTACATCACACTCCCTCAAACCTAATCAATGCTTTTCTAATGTAACAAAATGACATCTATTTCTACACTATTATGATACATTCACTCACACACACACACACACACACACACACACACACACACACACATACATACATACACATACACGCACACATACGTACACACACACACACACACTCACATACATGCATACACACACACTCACATACACGCACACATACATACACACAAACACACACATACATACATACATACATACACACACACACTCACATACATACATGCACACATACATACACACACACACATGCATACACACACACACACATACATACACGCACACATACAATACATACACACACACTCACATACACGCACACATAACTCGATTCTAGGTCACATTTATTAATTTAGCAGATTTCAAGGACTACAAATCATATATATATATATATATATATATATATATTATATTATATAAATATATATATATATATATATATATATATATGAATGCATGATACTCAAACCTTCAATGAAATGTTAACAGCTCTGATGAAATGAATGCATGTCAAGTTTATTAATTGCTTGTTCAAATATCAGACTCAGAACTTCAGGCTGTTCAACACATTTTTCTTTCCATACACACTGAAAGACGTATGAGTCCGTACTAATGCTTTACATAACCACTACTCCACTGAACACAGAGACGAGGAGCAGAAACAACACATCAGCTCTGAACAAACCTCGCCTGAGTTACCTCCAGATTTCAGAACACAAAACACCACTAACTCATCATTATTACCTGGTCTGAACATAATGATGAGCAAACAAACCATCAGACATGATGAGATGATTGAGTCATGTTTATTGTCTGCGGTGGTGAATCTTCCTCTTTCAGATTAATAACTATCAGTTCCTTCTTCAGAGAAACAACTCATCCAGAAACTAGAATAACTCAATCATCTACTGAAGCATTTCAGAGGAAGAATCTGAAAGAGGATCACTGGAGACGCCACAGCAGATCTGTCCATCTCACACACACACTCTCACACACACACTCATACACACACACACACTCTCACACACACAGCAGATCTGTCCATCTCACACACACACTCTCACACACACACTCATACACACACACACACACACTCTCACACACACACACACTCTCACACACAGCAGATCTGTCCATCTCACACACACACACACACACACACACAGCAGATCTGTCCATCTCACACACACACACACACACACACAGCAGATCTGTCCATCTCACACACACACTCTCACACACACACTCTCTCACACACACTCTCTCACACACACAGCAGGTCCTTTTTATCCAGTCAAAGCTCTTTTAGTGTAATTGTACAAGCGTCCAGCTTCAGAGTCAAATCTTGACTGATTTTGATCAAGTAAGCGTCAGAATAACTGCAGTCATATCTCCAGATGAACACTTACTGGACTGAAGCAGCTCAGCTTTACTTGATTCTCCATCAATCATGTTTTAGTCTCAAATCTGATCATCAGGATCTTCTGAGGAGCTTTACTTTCACTGTTCCTCAGTTGTTGATACAGCAAAATTCCTCAATATATTTTCAATTTAAAAATGGACACCTTTAATGAGCTGCTATGGATAAAAGTGTTTCCAAATGCATAAATGTAAATTATATATTTTTTTATTTTTACATTTTGAATCTACTTAGCAAACTGGCTGGTTGGTTGGTTGAAATGATGGTCCTTTGATAAATAACACAAAAAGACCAAAAAAAAACAAGATCTCAAGATCCATATCAAAACTAAGCTGAAGCTCTGTTGACAATCATGACAGTCATTAATCATGTGTTGATCAGTCTGACCCAGTTCCCATCAGCCCATCACACACACACACACACACGCGCTCGCACACACACACACTCTCACACGCGCTCACACACACACACTCTCACACGCGCTCACACACACACACTCTCACACACACACACACAC
>CM041803.1:1408212-1418212 GCA_023376895.1 Aspiorhynchus laticeps
AAGCTAGAGAAGAAGATTAATTATTTGATATGAGGTCCATAACAATTTTTCACATTGTGACATTATTTTTCATTAATACACATACTTAGTTCTCGGTCAGTTTCTCATTACTGTAATGTAGAATTCTTTTCTGCTTTACTGCAAGGAGAAATATGTGTCCCTGGAGCACAAAAGCAGTCATCAGTAACACAGGTATATTTGTAGTAATAACCAACAATACATTGTATGGGTCAAAATTATACATTTTTCTTTTATGCCAAAAATCATTAGGATATTAAGATCATGTTCCATGAAGATATTTTGTACATTTCTTACCATAAATATATTAAAACGTAATTTTTGATTAGTAATATGCATTGCTAAGAACTTCATTTGAACAACTTTAAAGGTGATTTTCTCAATGTTTTGATTTTTTTGCTCCCTCAGATTCCAGATTTTCAAATATTGTCCTATCATAACAAACCATACATCAATGGAAAGCTATTCATTCAGATTTCAGATGATGCATAAATCTCAATTTTGAAAAATTGACACTTAAGACTGGTTTTGTGCTCCAGGGTCACATATTATCTGAACATGTTCTTGAGAGATTCATCCAATTTTATTGAATCTGTCAAGGAGATGAATAGAACTAAAACTGATGAAGCACACACACACACACACCTGACGTCTGGGCAGCAGAAATAGGGCACAGCGGGTGATGGTTGAGCACATGAGCGCAGTCAGAGCTGCAGTAACGCATGCGACGGAGCGCAGCTGCGAGAGGAGGATCACTGGCACCTGCAGGACAAACACAGCACTGCAGCTGCTTCTGATCAAACACATCACACACCTGCCTTCTCATCACAGTCAATCATCTCATTAAAACCAAAGTGAAGAGTAAAATACACCAGTCTGTATCATAACAGACATCTCAGAGACAAACAGTTATCTTCCTAAGATCAAGACAGTGGCTAACATCAGCTAAAACCAAGAGATTCATGCACAGAAAACCACAAAACCAGCAGAAATAATCACTAGACTGAGATATCAAAGCAGCAAGCTGCTCTTCTACACGATGAATAAACAAATGAACAATGCTGAATATTCAACAGATGATTGAAGACCAAGAACATCATATCAGAAAGTAAAAAGTCAGATTGAGGTTTCATGTTCAATATTAATAAGAAGGAATGACTGAATGAGCGTGAGTCACATGACTGATGCTGAGCACTGCACTGATTACATACATGAGACACGGCGATGGATTCATACACACACCGTACTGTACTGTACATCAGTATGGAGCACGCAAACACTTCACACCGCTCTCCACTGTCATCACAGAGCCTTACACTATACACTTAATTCAGCAAGTGGCATGAAATAGTCATTTTAGGGATGCACCGAATGTTCGGCCGAAAATAACAAAAAAAAAAAACTGACATGATGACCAATGACATGATGTGATCAAATAGAGGCGCGCACTAATGCAGCAAATATGTCTGCAGTGTGGAAGTATTTAAAACGGTCCGAGAAAGATCATTACAAGCACCGACAGCAAGAGACTGTTTAGTGCTGCATCTCATGATGAGAAGACGAAGAGGTGGTTGATGCTCGTTTCTGTGATGATTGAAGTGCCTCAAACGATTAGTAAATAAACTGCAGAACGCTGTGATTGCATGCATTCAAACAGCACTGCATTAACTCCAGGGTTCAGAGTCCAAAAGAGGAAAACCTGCTGAAACACTGTAACTCGTCAGCTGCTCAGTAACATATTTATTCATTTTTAAAGGCATGTGACAATGTGATGCGTGCGATAAACATTCGTAATGAGAATCATTTATAAATCTGTTGTCAACAAAAAGAAGCGCTGAGATCTTCCAGCGGGTTTCTGACAAAATAAAAGCTCCATCAACATTCATAAATGTTAGTATTGTAATTTTACTGTTATTCTGTAGAATTAAAAAAAAAGACAATAATAATGAGAATAATTACCCTACAACAGCTCTATTAATGCATTTATTATATTCACACATAACGGTCAAATTGGGATCTGTAGTATATTCTAATGTTTTAAAAGAAGTAAGGCTGCATTTATTTGTACAGTAATAATACATGCCTGATTCAAGAAGGGGGTCTCAAAAATGGCCAAAAAATATTATTTTACTAAGTTATTAATTTTAAGTTAAATTGTGCTTTGTTGGTATAATGTAATAGAATGTTAATGTAATGTTCAGTGTTAAGTAAATATTTTTAAATTGTTATTTTGTAATTGATTTTTTATTTGAAAAGCAGGAAAAAACAGTAAAAACACATTTTGGCTATATTTAATTTATGCAATTGTAAAGAAAATGGCAAAATAGATTGGGGGGGGGGGGGCTGTGTTCTGTATTCAAGTGTTTTATTTTGTTCAGCTTTGGACAACAATTTTTAAGTCATTTTGTGTTATTTTTTTTTTAATTCCATTACTGTGATTTCACTTTTGTCAGTCAGATCAAACAATGAGTCGAGAAAGATGTAAGATTGATTTGAAACTGTAATTTCTAAGTTGAGAAATAAAGAAATACATACAATCAGTTGCTTTAATTTTCATGGTAAGAAGGGTTTAAACTCAATGAAACTTTTACAGTTTCTTGTTGAGAGCTTTTAGAGACATCCAAGAAACAGACTAAGGATTGTTAAATATTAGACAGAATAAAAACAATAGAATTAAAAAGAAATGCATACATACACACACATACATACACACATACATGACCCTGGAGCACAAAACCAGACTTAAGTGTACATTTTTTGAAATTGAGATTTATATATCATAAATAATAATATAAAAATAATAAATAACATTTCCATTGATGTATGGTTTGTTATGATAGGACAATATTTGAAAATCTGGAATCTGAGGGTGCAAAAAAATCTAAATATTGAGAAAATCACCTTTAAAGTTGTTCAAATGAAGTTCTTAGCAATGCATATTACTAATCAAAAATTAAGTTTTGATATATTTATGGTACGAAATTTTAAAAATATCTTCATGGAACATGATCTTAATATCCTAATGATTTTTGGCATAAAAGAAAAATTATAATTTTGACACATACAATGCATTGTTGGCTATTGCTACAAATATACCTGTGTTACTTATGACTGCTTTTGTGCTGCAGGGTCACATATATATATACACATATACACACACAACAGTATATTATTATAGTATTTATTTTTAATGTGTGGTAACACTTTATTTTGAGGCGTCCTTGTTAGACGTTACATATAGAATTTGCACAAAATTATGCAGAATTACATGCAATAACCCTAAACCAAACCCTATAGTAAGTACATGCAGTTAATATTAATACTCAGTACTTAAATGTATAATTACACTGTAACAAAGACACCTTAAAATAAAGTGTAACCAAATGTGTAAATATATGTGGATGTTATCTGCCAGTCTGAAATGTGTTGTACCTTATGCCATGACAATAAAGCATCTTTCTTACTTATTAAAAGAACTTTCTGAATTAAACATCTGCCAAGTATTAAAAATCAGTGAGCACTTGACCAGACACACAGAAGATATGGTTACTGATGAAGCAGGAGGATGTGTGATTATGTGTGTCACTATGGAAATATCAGACATATTAATCTGATTCATCAGAACTAAAGAAACATAAGCACAGGAGAAACTACTGACAAAAACTGAGCCTGAGATAATAGAACATTTCACATGACTGAAATTACAAAAGATGCCACATGATTTATATTTAATGCTCCTGTTAAACACCTAGAGATACAGATCTATCAGAGAAACAGATGACGAGAGCACTGCAAACACGAGGATCTGATGCATCAACTGCATTAAATCCCTGCAGGACGTGATGATGAGCGTAACCACACGCAGCCACCGCAGCATCAGCACCACACTCACAAGAGCATCTTCTGCTGAGTCACTGCAGATGCGTCGCCATGGCAACCAGACCTCAATCCAACACACTAGAGCTACTGACCACACTCCAGCAGACGGAGATCAGGCCGATGGCTGGGAAAAGTTTTGGACGAGTTCTCTGGAGACGAGCGGATCTATTTAGAGGCACTAGACTGACCTGACATTGACCACAAACAGAACAGAGCGCCTCATTCAAGGACAAACTCTTCATCAAACCACTGCAGGAGAATCACACTAAAGCTCACTAGAAAGATGACGCTATTAAAATGGGTCACTCGGGAATCAGAGTTCTGCATTACAATAATTTGGGGTCTATCGACATGTTAATAACATCACAATACAAAAATCTTAATGGTCCTAAAAACGGGAATGCAAAATATTACAACTTTGTTGAAATATGACCCTCATTTATCAACAGTGCGTATGCACAGATGTGCGCGTAATGAGTGCTTACACACAGTTTCACGCAAAGTGTGTGATCTATCAACTTGTGCTTATATGTAGGAATAAATATAAGGACAAAATATAGAACCTTTTCTACGCACTGTTGATAAACGAGGCCCCTGGGCTTGAGATTCACCCTTCAATGAGGTCAGATGCATAAACATTTTTTGTTGCTTGAAATAATAATTAAAAAAAAAACATTAAATTAAATTTTAAATAAATATATTTTTTTAATAAAAAAAAAAGATATATTTTTTTAATAAAAAGAATTATATATTTTTTTTATTTTAAAAAAATGATATATTTTTTTTTATTTAATTATTTTTTTTTTAATTAAAAAAAATGTATTTAATTTTTTTTTATATTATTAAAAAAAATTATATATTTTTTTTTTATTTTAAAAAAAAAATAATAATTATATATATATATATATTTTTTCTAACTTTATTTTATTTTTAAAATTAGTTTGAAGTTAATGTACTAAAATAAAAATATTAATAAAATTATATAAATATATATATTTTTTAATTTAATTTTAAATATCTATATTTTTTACACTAAGTTTAAATACATCAAGTTTACCTAAAATGACAAAAAAATTCTATAAAAAAAAAAAAGACAATTATATGAATTTTTTTTAATATATAATTTTAAATAAATAAATAAAAAGAAAAAACTTCAAAAGGTATCTCAATTATCCTAAAATAACACTGAACACAATCACAGCCATCAATCCCTCAAAAACAAGTGGTTCCTGAGTTTGTCTCTTACCTGTCTTCATCTGCTCCAGTCGAGACCGCAAAAGCACTGGCAGCTCCGTCCGGTCCGAGAGCAGCCGCAGACGGTCCAGCGAGGCCTGCCCTGCCTCCTGCAGCCAGAGACAGCAGCGTGTGGTGCTGCAGCAGGAGCCGCTGTGCATCTTCCAGCTGCGAGGCCGTCACGTACGCGGGGCCCGCCAGGTGCAGAGGGGCCCTCAGCGGCTGCAGGTCTCTCTGAGCGGAGGATGAAGACAGCTGCGCTCCAGGTTGGTCCGGGTTGATGCCCATCTGCAGGGGCCTCGGAGACACGGGCCCCAGAGACACTGGAGGGGCTCTGGGCGACACTGCGCTCGGAATCTGAAGAGGTTGGACGTTTGCAGCGATCTGAGAGTATTCCACCGGAGCGTAGCTGCTCTGCTCTACACTGTAGGGTCGAACCGGAGCGGATGAGCTCTCCGCCGGCGGAGGAATCAGGTGAGCGCCTGCGTCTTGAGCGTAAACCTGCTGGACGTCTCCTCCGCCGCCACCGCCGCCGCCGCCGCCACTCAAGGTGCTTCCAGAGGAGCTGCCGCTCGTGGTCTCGTGCTCTGATTGAATGACGCTCTCCACCGCTCTGTGAGCGACGGATGCGGTAGATGCGACTGACGCGACGTCTCCAGGTGGCGCGTCTTTTTCGTAAAACTCCGTACAAGTCCAGCGTCCCTTCCGAAACGGCTCCGAGTTGGAGTCCAGCTTCACCACCCTGAAGCGCGACGCTGTGGTCGCTGGGTTTGCGGATGCAAACGGTATCGTAGCTCCAGCGGCGGAGTCCGAGCTTGACGCGGATCCGCCGGCCTCCGCTTGAGCGGAGCGTCCGCTCGGAGCCGGACCCTGTGGAGCGGCGGGGATCGTTGACGGAATCGTAGGAGTCGTCGCCACGGATCGTCCAGTCTTGTGATGATGATGATGATGGACACCGTTGACCATGTATCCCTGGTGCATCACCGGCTCGTTAGGCGACGTGACTCCTGACGTCTCGCCGCCGTGTAACGTTAAACTATTCAGCGTCTCCTCAGACGAGCTCCGCTCGGGGACGCCGGTGTCCGTGGCTCGTGAAACCGACACGTCTAGCATATCAGACGACGAGAGGTCCTCGGTGTGCGACTCGTCCATGTCGTCGTAGCTCTCGGTGTCTTCGGCGATGCTGTTGTTGGCGCTGGCGGAGGACACCTGCGCGGGGAGGACGCTGGTGATCTGGAAGCCGCTCTTCTTCTTCACCGTCTGGATACCGAGGCTGTGCGGCCCGGGGGACGACGAACCGGCCGGCGGCGGATGCGCCATCACGGCGGTCGTCGGTAAACGGTGCGCTGGAGCTGATGAACGCGTTACAGTCGGTGCAGTGACGTCGTTAGGAAATCGTTTATAGTCCCCATTTAAAGAGTTTGACGCTGCTCCGACAGATCAGTGAGTGTTTGTGATGAATAACGCAGACTAGCGTCGGCTAGCTCCCGGTTAGCACGTTAACCGCGCCGGTTGGTTAACAGACAGCGAACTCAATCCATCAGCAGAATATCATTAACTTTATGTCCTGACAGAAATACGCGGTTTGTAGCAGCGACACGCGTCAGTTACCGGCTGATAAATGAACATAAACAAACCGTCGACATCACCTCAGAATTGCAGACGCTCCTCCGAACTCGTGATTTGAGTGAAGTCGGACTCACACGCTCCGAGTCGCCGGTTAAATCCGTTTCACGTCGCTTTCTGCTCTCAGGCCTGCGTGAGGAGGGAGAAATGGCTTCATTCGCAGGTTTGCTGTCTCATCACTGCTGGACGCTGTTAGCACGACGAGCTAGCGGCTGTGGTGACGCCAGCAGGGGGCGGGGCCGCGGCGCGCAGGACACGCCCACCGCTGATCCGGGAATGCTGATACATTATGACCAGTCATACATATGTATGTAAAAAAATATATAAATATATATAAAAAGTTTACATTATAAAATATACATATAAAGCATTTTAAACCATTTTATTGTTGTTATATTTTACATGGACTAATTAAACTTTTAGTCAATTTTGCAGTGTAAATAATTGTTTTCAGTGACACTGAAGTAATAATATTGAAGTAGAGCACATGTAACAATACATTGCAGATGTAATTGCACATTTTTTAAATCAATTTATATATTAAGTGCCGTCTGAAATTTTCTTCAAAAATGAGCATTTTCATAATTCTCCTGTTTATGTTCAGTTATTTCACTTTAATGGTAATGAATAGAAGCTATTAGTTGCCTTTAAAGTGAAATCACTGAACCTACACATGGGAGAATGATGAAAATGCTCATTTTTTTATTTTTAATTAAAACTGAACTCTTCTCCCACACACACACACACACAGAGAGATACACACACACACACACACACACACACACAGAGAGAGAGATACACACACACACACACAGAGAGAGATACACACACACACTCACACAGAGAGATACACACACACACTCACACAGAGAGATACACACACACACTCACACAGAGAGATACACACACACACACACAGAGAGATACACACACACACACACACACACACACACAGAGAGAGAGATACACACACACACACACAGAGAGAGATACACACACACACTCACACAGAGAGATACACACACACACTCACACACAGAGATACACACACACAGAGAGAGAGATATACACACACACACACACACACACACACACACACAGAGAGAGATACACACACACACACACACACACACTCACACTCACACACAGAGAGATACACACACACACACACACAGAGAGACACACACACACTCACACACAGAGATACACACACACACTCACACACAAAAATACACACACACACACACACACACACACACACAGAGAGAGAGATACACACACACACACACTCACACACACAGAGAGATACACACACACACTCACACACACAGAGAGATACACACACACACTCACACACACAGATACACACACACACACACTCACACACAGAAATACACACACACACACACACACTCACACACAGAGAGATACACACACACACACACACACACAGAGATACAAACACACACACACTCACACACACAGAGAGAGATACACACACACACTCACACACAGAGATACAAACACACACACACACTCACACACACACACAGAGACAGAGATACAAACACACACACACACACCACACACAGAGATACACACACACACACACACCACCACACAGAGATACACACACACACACCACACAGACACACACACACACCACACAGACACACACAGAGATACACACACACACACACACACACACACACACACACATTGCATTGACTAATTAAACGTTTTATAAATTTTGCAGGGTAAAATTGTGGTAAAAAAAGGGTAAACAGCCATACTAGGCATAAATAGTTAGATACTGTGTTTTCTACGATTATTCTTACGTATAAACAATACAAAGATGTTTTTCTTCAGAAAAAGATATTTTCAAGAAATAATGCATTTTATTAACACATTAATATGAACAACATTTGTTTCAGTATTTATTTATTTTTGTTCACATAAGATAATAAAAATAACTATTCATTGCTAGTTCATGTCAGTTCAGGTCCATTAAACAATAGTAAGAGATACAACTTTTGATTTTAATAATATATTAGTAAATGTTGAAATTAACATGAACTGAAATTGATAAATGCTTTGGATTCTTTATGATGAATTGTTTGTATTCCTCATTTGTAATTTGCTTTGAACAGAAGCATCCACTAAATGAATGGAAGCATTTTTACTAACTAATGTTAACAAATGGAACATTATTATAAATATGAATGATGACACAAAAATGGGAACATATCCACAGCCAGTAAAGTTCACACTGATTTCATTGCATAATAAATAGGCACTTTTTGTGAGGATCACAGCTGATATCTGACACACACATGATCTGAGGAGCTGATGAAGGTCTGATGAGGAGCTGATGAAGGTCTGATGAAGGTCTGATGAGGAGCTGATGAGGAGCTGATGAAGGTCTGATGAGGAGCTGATGAAGGTCTGATGAGGAGCTGATGAAGGTCTGATGAGGAGCTGATGAAGGTCTGATGAGGAGCTGATGAAGGTCTGATGAGGAGCTGATGAGGAGCTGATGAGGAGCTGATGAAGGTCTGATGAGGAGCTGATGAAGGTCTGATGAAGGTCTGATGAGGAGCTGATGAAGGTCTGATGAAGGTCTGATGAGGAGCTGATGAAGGTCTGATGAAGGTCTGATGAAGGTCTGATGAGGCGCTGATGAAGGCCTGATGAGGAGCTGATGAGGAGCTGACGAAGGTCTGATGAGGAGCTGATGAAGGTCTGATGAGGAGCTGATGAGGAGCTGATGAAGGTCTGATGAAGGTCTGATGAGGAGCTGATGAAGGTCTGATGAGGAGCTGACGAAGGTCTGATGAAGGTCTGATGAGGAGCTGATGAGGAGCTGATGAAGGTCTGATGAAGGTCTGATGAGGAGCTGACGAAGGTCTGATGAGGAGCTGACGAAGGTCTGATGAAGGTCTGATGAGGAGCTGATGAAGGTCTGATCCTCACTCATGGACAGGACTGTGCAGGTTAGGAGTTTGTTTGGTGTGTTTATTACCGGATAAACCTGCAGAACTTCCCAACATTAAACATTACAGACGTCAGCATCTCCACCCTTGATGGATGTGACACATGAGCAGCTGCAGGTGAAGACTCATAATCAATCAGATTCACACACACCTCTTTATTTACTGCCTCTGAGAGAATTACAGGCAGAACACAGATCAAACTCATTCATATCCATTCATTAGTTATGAGTCTTTTAGAGCTGTCAAACAAT
>CM041803.1:1423212-1433212 GCA_023376895.1 Aspiorhynchus laticeps
CTATTCTTTTAAAACTGAATAATGCATTTTTTAAAATCATTTTACACCATATCTGCATCAGACAATAAGACGATATTTATGGAAAACTCAAGAGTAAGAAGATTTAAAATAATCTGAATAACAATAATAATTCAATTAATTCTATAATTTAACAATATTTGAAGAGTTCATTTGCAAAAACAAAGAAAATGTTAGAATTTTTATTAAATATCAAATTGAACGATTGTATATAATTGTTGTTTTATTTATTTTTATTTTGTTTGTAAGAAATGAAGAGTTTATTTTGCAAAAACATAACTCCATTTTATTTATTTTTTTCAAGAATCAAGTTTTTTTAATTGTGCATTCCAATTAATCTCAATCAAACTGCAGTTTGTTTGTTTTTAGGTTAAAAAATAACAAAAAATTACAGCTAACTAACACAATAAAAACATGATAACATAATAAAAAACATGATTTTTGAAAATGTAAAAAAAGTAGTTATCTGTTTTTGCATAATAAACTTCATTTCTTACAAAAAAAACAATTATATACAATCTTTCAATTTGATATTTAATAAAAATTCCAAAAGTTTCTTTGTATAATGCATAAAAAACCTATGATATATCACATGATGCTGTATTGTAGTTCAGAATATGTATCTGGATATTTAGTGTAATTGTTATTAATTTGAGCCCTGCTCATCATCAGGACCAAACTCATACCGTCTGTGTCTGCTTCGCTCTCACTGGAGGTCATATCGTCCCCGTAGCTGGACATCAGTGACCCGAGGGCAGAGGTCATGCTCTTGGGGGCGACGGTGAGTCCAGTCTGTGTCTGCTGTACAGACTCGTCTTTATCAGACTCTGAAAGAACACAATAAAGTCTGTTTGACTGAATGAAACGCAGTTCTGCATCAGCATCAGTGAGAGGAGACTGACCGGGGTCACTGCAGACGAGAGCCGCGAGAGGATCTCTGTCCAGATGCGGCCGCTTCAGATCCGTCTCAGAGCTCGTGTGACACGATCCTTCAGACCCCCTGCGGTCAGATCCACGTCCCCTACCGCGGCTCCTGACGCGACTGCACACAGATCACACTTAAACACACTCCACATGTGTTCATCTGAGATCAGGATGAGTTTGTTTCTTCACATAGATGCATTTATGCAGATCGGCGCATTCACTTCAAAGCGAAAGTAACGTTAATCCTCTGTGTCTTCAGCGGCTCAGATGTCAGGAGTAAATGATGACTGCTATATTCATTATTACATCCAACAACTAAACACTTCAATCACTTAATCTGAGACATCTTGTCTTCCCTGCACCGGAGGCGGAGCTCTCAGCTCACTCAGGGGGGCGGGGCTAAGGTAAGACAACATGTCAATCAACTATCGTGGGAGGGGCCTGTACAGAACTACATCATTCTGACAGGACTCTCAGAACAGCCTGATTTGAGAAAGAGGATTTTAAAATAGGATTTAAAAAAAACACTCATAGGATGGATGTGTTGTGTACACACTTCCAACACACATTTATGTTCAAACAACTTGAAAAGTGAATTTTGCATCCAATGACCCCTTTAAAAATGTCTTAATGCTGGATTTGTTTCAGCTTTTGTCTTCTCCAGATGTTAATCGAGTGTTGTGGATTATTGTGATGTTTTTATCAGCTCTCATTCTGACGGCACCCATTCACTGCAGAGCATCCATTGATGAGACACTGATGCATTTCTACAAACCTGATGAAGACACACACTCATCCTGATCTCGTTTGATCTGAGGGTGAACACATTTACAGCACATTTTTATTTTTGGGTAAAAACATGAAGCTGTACTGATGATCATAAACGCACCTGAACTGAGGCGTCTCCAGCACGTCTCCTCGCTGCTGCTTCATCTCCATCAGCTTCAGCTTCTTCTCTATGTTTCTCAGCGTCGGATAGTTTCTACACATATGAAGGAATTAAACAATGACAATACTTTCTTCTGTTTACAGCTGAAATGAGTTGGTAACATAACTGACACAATAATAGGGCTAAAAGTGCTTATTACATGCTTACAAGGCTGGAACAAATCAGTCAATAAACTACTGTGATTAAAAATGTCATTCATATCAATTCATGCATCACGTAATGTCATCATAACATATAGGTCTGACCTACAGAAAATATCACATGTGTCCCTGGAGCACAAAAGCAGTCATAAGTAACACAGGTATATTTGTAGCAATAGACAACAATACATTGTATGAGTCAAAATTATACATTTTTCTTTTATGACAAAAATCATTAGGATATTAAGATCATGTTCCATGAAGATATTTTGTACATTTCCTACCATAAATATATCAAAACTTAGTAATATGCATTGCTAAGAACTTCATTTGAACAACTTTAAAGGTGATTTTCTCAATATTTAGATTTTTTTGCACCCTCAGATTCCAGATTTACAAATATTGTCCTATCATAACAAACCATACATCAATGGAAAGCTATTTATTCAGCTTTCAGATGATGCATAAATCATAATTTCATAAAATTGACTCTTATGACTGGTTTTGTGCTCCATTATGTTTAATCTATCTAATATTGTGTTAGTCATACTATACAATGATTTATTGCTTGTCTTTGTTGAATAACACAGAACATAAAGAGCTTTAAAAAATAACTGCATATTAAAATCGCAATCACAATAAAAAACGCAATTAGATTATTTTCCAAAATCGTTCAGCCCTAGTTTATAAATAAATGTAACGATTTATGTTCCATTAAAAATGTTCCATAGTTATTTATGAATCAGTTTTTCTAGTTCTATCTGATCTGAAGCAGAGTAAGCGTCCGTCTCACTTGCGTCTGTCCTCTCTCCATCTGGAGATGTCC
This sequence comes from Aspiorhynchus laticeps, assembly GCA_023376895.1. Taxonomy (NCBI): domain Eukaryota; kingdom Metazoa; phylum Chordata; class Actinopteri; order Cypriniformes; family Cyprinidae; genus Aspiorhynchus; species Aspiorhynchus laticeps. The sequence goes on from CM041803.1 coordinate 1,426,070, forward strand.
TCTGCAGTGTCCAGTCTGATCCGCTTGACCCCTGGAGCATGATTCTGCAGGAGAACAGCAGCGTTAGACATCTAAAACACGCTCACACCAGCTATAACCAGAACTAGATTTAGGGCAATGCCTAATTAATTAAAATCATGAAACTTATACAATTTAACATTAATTTATTAAAAGTGTAACAAAAATGACATGTTTAGGGTTCGTATGAAATGTTTTATTTTTTTCTCACCTTATGTTTTATTACCAAATTATGTGTTTTAGCGTCTAATTATTTGAATGCATACAAACTATTTTATTTATTCTTACAGTAGCTTATGAAATGCCCCCCCCCTCCCCTCAGAAATTCTGTGTTGTGTATTTAAATTTTACTGATTATCAGATGAAGCCTTAAAACATTGATTTAATATATATTTTAATTAATGAAAATTAAACTACATTTTTTGGCAAATAAAGGGGATTTACTATTAAAACTAAAATATTTTGTGATTATTTCTTTAAAAAATAAAGTGTTATTATTTTTCAACAGTAGTAGTATTACGCACATTCTACTAAATAATAGTAATATAGCTATTTCTGACACAATGTCTTCAAGTTAAACAGGACTTTTATTTTGACGGGTTGCCGAGTAAAGTTCTGTGTGTATATGATATGACTAGTTTTACTCAAATGAAATGGTAAAATGCTGGTTTTGATCAGTTTTGGAGATATTGTTGATGTATTTATGTCTTCATTGAGACGTCAGACGCTGAAATCACGCGCTCTGTGTATGTAGTAAACAAAACCCTGCTCCATTCACACAGAGACACATGCAGGATTCAGATTCACATCAGATACTAGTCCAGATCACCATTTGATTTAAGACCTGCTTTTGATTAATTCATCCAAACTTTGACAAACTCCGTGACGTTATACTATAAATACAGTTGTTATGACTGGATTCCGTCTGTTTTCTGCATCACATAAATCATAGGGCCCTATATATTAGTGTCCACACCAGCAGATGATAATGTTCTGTTTATTATAAACACACTGCAGTTTAGTGTTCCGTCGCTTTAAATGCTCGAGCGCGGATTCTGATTGGCTGTCAATGTTTTTAGCATTTTTAAAGTCGCTCGATTCCAGCGATTGTTTCATTATCATTATTGTCAGAGCCGATCCTCCCTATATGTAAACGTACACGTTACGTAAACACCAGGGGGCGCCTTGGCTCTCAAAGATGATTTAATATTAGTTTAGTTTTTGATTTTGGCCAGCGGTTATGAAAACATGAATATTCCTTTCCTGTGACTATCATATACAGTCTCTTGCTCGATACGAGTTATCCGAGCGCTTTCTGTGTGCGTGATTCAAGACGGAGACAAATAAAGGCTAGTTTTGTGTCTTATGTGTTAAAAGTATCCGTCTTGGTTTTAGTTTTCACTAAACACAGTCAGTTATGTCTTAAACGAACATAAACATAAGCAGCATCCTTCTGTATAAACCTGCTGCTGTCTGTCATCATCATCTGATAATCAAACAACAAAAGGACAGAATTATTCACTGCATATTGTTCATAACTGCTATGAATCAGTTTATGTTTAATTTATATGGTGAAGACTTTGCAGTGCTTTATTTTAACCCTTGTGTGAGTCATTGACTGATTCATTTTTTGATCATGTTAATGCCAACTGCATGCATTTTGGCACATTATTATTGGAATTTTAATATTCCACCCTCGTTTCCTTTAATAAACCTTTTTTTTTTTTTTAAATAGTTCCTCTCAGGACAAAAACATCCTCATTGAAACACATTAAAACTGCTATTTTTAATCGCAGTGCCATTTAACTATAAAATGATGCCGTTTTTTTTAATAGGGTTTCATTCTAATGCATAATTTTTACCAGATGGATTTTTTTCAGGTTTGGTCTATAAAGCAAATACTGGCTTTATTGCTGTTTTCTGCTTTTGCTGTATTATAGAGCCAATTGGATTAATTATGCAGCTATAATTGTGTGTGTGTGTTGGTATGGATGTCAGAGTGTGGTTTGTATGTGTGTCCTACAAAAAATGTGTGTGTGTGTGTGCACCTGTAGTGTTTGAGAGAGAGAAATTATACTGTACTGTAAATCATAAATCACAAAATTGAGCTTTGCTGGAATCTAATGGGAAACGTTTGGTACCGCACCAAAACAAAATCTTACTAAAAGCTCATTTTTTGAGATATCAACCTCAAATTTGGAACACAGCTTGTTTAGATTTATAGTCATTGTCTTGCAATTTTTGTGTTCAACATTGTATTTTATATAAAAAAAAAACTGCTCATGAATCATTTTCATAACTTAAACCTCTATAGCTTTTTTGGTTACATTTTTTTTTTTAAACTTCAATAATAATCTGCCAAGCATCTTTTTAAAAATTAGACCAAACTTAAGTCTGTACTCCCAAGCTTAAAATTTTCCCTCTATGAACATATGTGACCCTGGAGCACAAAACCAGTCATAGGGGTAAATTTCTTTAAATTGAGATGTATGCATCATCTGAAAGCTGAATAAATAGCTTTCCATTGATGTATGGTTTGTTATGATAGGACAATATTTGTAAATCTGGAATCTGAGGGTGCAAAAAAATCCAAATATTGAGAAAATCATGTTTAAAGTTGTTCAAACGAAGTTCTTAGCAATGCATATTACTAATCAAAAATTAAGTTTTGATATATTTACGGTAGGAATCTTACAAAATATCTTCATGGAACATGATCTTAATATCCTAATGATTTTTGTCATAAAAGAAAAATGTATAATTATGACCCATACAATGTATTGTTGGCTATTGCTACAAATATAGCTGTGTTGCTTATGACTGCTTTTGTGCTCCAAGGACACATGTGTGTAACTTTTTTTAATTGATGCACAAGGTTTAATCAATTTCTGTGTGGTAGGCTAAATTGTTTATTTTATTTCTCTTGTTTTGCCCTATTGTTTGTAATTTTCTTCCTTTTTTGTATTACTGACTTTTTTAACTCTCTGTTGTTACTTGACAGTGAAACTGCTCTGAAAGAATAGATTTAGGGTTTGGGGAGCATCTTGGGATTTTTAATTCCCACAGACAGACATAGTTTTGCTTAAGGCCCCCAGGAGTCTAGGATGGGCTCTGATTATTGTTATGGACCTGTGTGCTTCTGAAGAGGACACTCACGTTTCTCCAGTGGATCTTCACCAGCTTCTCGTGTGCAGTGAAGCGACAGTCTTCAACAGAGCACTGCAGACACACAGAGCACTAATGAGACGCTGTACGTCTGAAGGACGGCTTCATATCAATGAGCTGCAGTGGCTCACCTTCACGTGCTGTGAGATGTGTTCCTCATATTTGTCTTGAGTTTTGAAGCCTCGGTCACACGTGTCACAGAAGTGACTGAACTCGGGCTCTTTCTGCTGCTTCTGCTCAAACACACGCATCAAACCTCATCATACAGGACTGCAGATCAACCAATGAAACACAGATGAAGATCAGTGTCTGCATTTACCTTTCTACCCCAGTGATGCTGCGCTGAACCCCGCCAGCCGTGAGGATGAGGATAATGATGAAGATGACCTGAGAGAAATGACATGAGGTCAAACCGAGAAATGATTATAGAACTCACTGTTTCATATAACAAGTATATCAACAGTGAACTAAACACACGAGCATACTAACTGATCAGTTAATGGTTTACATGATACTAACTGAACAGTTAACCAGGTATATGATACTAACCGAACAGTTAACCGTTTACATGATACTAACTGAACAGTTAACTAGGTATATGATACTAACTGAACAGTTAACCTGGTATATGATACTAACTGAACAGTTAACTGTTTACATGATACTAATTAAATGAACAGTTTACTAGTTGTGTGACACTAACTAACTGAACAGTTTACCAGGTACATGATACTAACTGATCAGTTAACGGTTTACATGATACTAACTGATCAGTTAACCGTTTACATGATACTAACTGAACAGTTAACCAGGTATATGATACTAACCGAACAGTTAACCGTTTACATGATACTAACTGAACAGTTAACTAGGTATATGATACTAACTGAACAGTTAACCTGGTATATGATACTAACTGAACAGTTAACTGTTTACATGATACTAATTAAATGAACAGTTTACTAGTTGTGTGACACTAACTAACTGAACAGTTTACCAGGTACATGATACTAACTGATCAGTTAACGGTTTACATGATACTAACTGATCAGTTAACGGTTTACATGATACTAACTGAACAGTTAGCCAGGTATATGATACTATCCGAACAGTTAACCGTTTACATGATACTAACTGAACAGTTAACCAGGTATATGATACTAACTGAACAGTTAACCTGGTATATGATACTAACTGAACAGTTAACTGTTTACATGATACTAATTAAATGAACAGTTTACTAGTTGTGTGACACTAACTAACTGAACAGTTTACCAGGTACATGATACTAACTGATCAGTTAACTCTTTACATGATACTAACCGAACAGTTAACTGTTTACATGATACTAACTGATCAGTTAACTCTTTACATGATACTAACCAAACAGTTAACTCTTTACATGATACTAACCAAACAGTTAACTGTTTACATGATACTAACTGATCAGTTAACCAGGTATATGATACTAACTGAACAGTTAACCAGGTATATGATACTAACTGAACAGTTAACTGTTTACATGATACTAACTAAATGAACAGTTTACTAGTTGTGTGACACTAACTAACTGAACAGTTTACCAGGTACATGATACTAACTAACTACATATATTATGATACTAACTAGATATTTGATACTAACTAACTGAACAGTTAACTGGGAATGTGATACCAAGTAAATGAACAGTTTACTGGCTGTGTGACACTAACTAACTGAACAGTTTACCAGGTACCTGTTACTAACTAACTGAACAGTTCACTGGCTACATGATACTAATTAACCAGGTACACAATACTAAGTGAACAGTTAACTAGGTATGTAATACTAACTAAACAATTTACCAGGTACATTAAACTGATACTAACTAACTAGATATATTATGATACTAACTAACTAGATATATGATACTAACTAACTGAACAGTTCACTGGGTAGATGATACTAACTAAATGAACAGTTAACTAGGTACATAGTACTTACTAAACAATTTACATGATAATAACTAACTAGACAGATTATTATACTAACTTACTTGATATATGATACTAACTGAACAGTTAACTGGGTAGGTGATACTAACTAACTGAACAGTTAACAAGGTACATAGTACTTACTAAACAATTTACAAGGTACATGATACTAACTAACTAGACAGATTATTATACTAACTTACTAGATATATGATACTAAGTAACTGAACAGTTAACTGGGTAAGTGATACTAACTAAATTAACAGTTTACTGGGGGTATGATACTAACTAACTGAACAGTTTACCAGGTACATTATACTAACTAACTAGATATATGATATTAACTACCTGAACAGTTAACTGGGTAAGTGATACTAACTAAATTAACAGTTTACTGGGGGTATGATACTAACTAACTGAACAGTTTACCAGGTGCATTATACTAACTAAATAGATATATGATACTAACTACCTGAACAGTTCACTGGGTACATGATTCTAACTAAACGGGTACATGATACTAAGTGAACAGTTAACTAGGTATGTAATACTAACCAAAAAGTTTAGCAGGTGCATGATATTTACTAAGTGAACAGTAAACTGGGTACATGATACTAACTAAATGAACAGTTAACTAGGTACGTAATACTAACTAAACAGTTTACAAGGTACATGATACTAACTAGTTAACTGGGTACTACATTATAAATGGGTGCATGACACCTTGAGGACAGTGATCACTCCTAAACCGTGGTACCCGTCCAGTTAAACATGACAGAAGCATGTGCTAAAGGCACCTCTCAGAATACCATGGTATTACCTCGGTGAGCTCGTGTACCTGTGTACTGCTGCGGCTGATAGTGTCCGGTCCAGGGTCCGGTCTGCGCCGGTTGGGTCCAGGGTCCGGTCTGCGCCGGTTGGGTCCAGGGTCCGGTCTGCGCCGGTTGGGTCCAGGGTCCGGTCTGCGCCGGTTGGGTCCAGGGTCCGGTCTGCGCCGGTTGGGTCCAGCTCCAGTCTCGGGACGCCTCGAACTTGCGGTTGTTCTGCAGCGCGGATCCGCTCCAGTGAGACGCCGCCGGAGGCTCCGCTGCTGCGGTGAAGCTCGGCGCCGGATACCGCTCGTGTTCCCCCGTCATGACCGACACAGCGCCGCTCGAGTTTTAGACCGGTTCCGATCAGCGTTCTTACGGTCACATAAACACAAACACGTGCTGCTGTGTTACACACGAGCGTGCGCGTTCATTCTACGTCACTTCCGAACGCGTGCTGACGCTGTGCGTCACTCACTGCATCGAGAAAACATATCCTGCGTCACAATGTGCAAACTATGCATCCTAAATTCTGTGATATTAGTAATTTTCAATACTATTTAGGGCAGATAGGGTGGATAGTATGCACATTGGGACGCAGGGATACAGTCAGATAAAGTTTTTGTTCTTATTTTGAATTAGATTTTATTTGTATAATTTCTGCTTTCATGTTAATTTTACAGTTTTAGAAATTGTGTTCAATGTTTTTAATTTTTAGTAGTTTTATATGTGACCCTGTACCACAAAACCAGTCATAAGGGTCAATTTTAATAAATGAATAAATAAATAATCTTTTATGGTTTGTTACGATAGGACAATATTTGTAAATCTGGAATCTGAGGGAGCAAAAAAATCAAAATATTGAGAAAATCATCTTTAAAGTTGTTCAAATTACATTCTTAGCAATGCATATTACTAATCAGAAATTACGTTTATGGTAGGAAATTTACTAAATATCTTCATGGAACATGATCTTAATATCCTAATGATTTTTGGCATAAAAGAAAAATGTATAATTTTGACTCATACAATGTATTGTTGTCTATTGCTACAAATATACCTGTGTTACTTATGGGGTCACATATATCTATATCTATATATTATGTGTGTGTACATAAATATTGCATTAATTTTAATCCAGTTTTAATTATTTTAATATATCAATTTAATCTACATTA
>CM041803.1:1438212-1450712 GCA_023376895.1 Aspiorhynchus laticeps
GATGATAAATCCACCATTGTATTGTATTGTATTTAGGGCTGCAAAATGTCCACCCCTTTGCAACACTAATTGTATTGTATTGTATTATATATAAATGTTCTACAGTCTACACACAGTGTTAAGTTCAATTACATAAGAAGTAACTGTAATTAAATTAGAGTAATCCCTTACTTTACCTTCTCAAGGGAGAAGTAATTCAATTACAGTAACTAACTAGATAAAAAAGTTCGTCAAGACAAACTTTAGGTTGTCCTGAGAAAGCCTGGTCTGAAAGTTTACAGCAGGTGTGAAAGCCTGAAGTTTGAACATTTAGATTAGATTAGATAGATATTGATAACATGTTTCTGACTTGATTAACATGTTTTTAGCATGATTAGCTTGTTACTAGCATGTTTTTAGCATGACTAGCAAGTGACTAGCATGTCCGTAGCATGTTTTTAGCAAGATTAGCATGTTACTAGCATGTTGCTAGCATGATTAGCAAGTGACTAGCATGTCGCTAGCATGTATCTGGCATGATTAGCATGTGACTAGCATGATTAGCAAGTGTCTAGCATGTCGTTAGCATGTTTCTAACATGATTAGCATGTGACTAGCATGTTTCTAGCATGATTAGCATGTGACTAGCATGATTAGCATGTGACTAGCATGCTGTTAACATGATTAGCAAGTAACTAGCATGTCGCTAGCATGTTTCTAGCATGATTAGCCTGTTACTAGCATGTTTTTAGCATGACTAGCAAGTGACTAGCATGTTTCTAGCATGATTAGCATGTGACTAGCATGTTACTAGCATGATTAGCATGTGACTAGCATGTTACTAGCATGATTAGCCTGTTACTAGCATGTTTTTAGCATGACTAGCAAGTGACTAGCATGTTTCTAGCATGATTAGCATGTCCCTAGCATGTTTCTAACATGATTAGCATGTGACTAGCATGTTTCTAGCATGATTAGCATGTGACTAGCATGTTACTAGCATGATTAGCATGTGACTAGCATGTCCCTAGCATGTTTCTAGCATGATTAGCATGTGACTAGCATGTCGCTAGCATGTTTCTAGCATGATTAGCGAGTGACTAGCATGATTAGCAAGTGACTAGCATGTTGCTAGCATGATTAGCAAGTGGCTAGCATGATTAGCAAGTAACTAGCATTTTGCTAGCATGTTTCTAGCATGATTAGCATGTTACTAGCATGATTAGCAAGTAACTAGCATGACACTAGCATGTTTCTAGCATTATTAGCATGTGACTAGCATGATTAGCATGTGACTAGCATTATTAGCATGTGACTAGCATGCTGCTAGCATGATTAGCGAGTGACTAGCATGTTTCTAGCATGATTAGCATGTGACTAGCATTATTAGCATGTGACTAGCATGATTAGCATGTGACTAGCATTATTAGCATGTGACTAGCATGATTAGCATGTGACTAGCATTATTAGCATGTGACTAGCATGCTGCTAGCATGATTAACGAGTGACTAGCATGTTTCTAGCATGAGACTAGCATTATTAGCATGTGACTAGCATGATTAGCATGTGACTAGCATTATTAGCATGTGACTAGCATGCTGCTAGCATGATTAGCGAGTGACTAGCATGTTTCTAGCATGATTAGCATGTGACTAGCATTATTAGCATGTGACTAGCATGATTAGCATGTGACTAGCATTATTAGCATGTGACTAGCATGATTAGCATGTGACTAGCATTATTAGCATGTGACTAGCATGCTGCTAGCATGATTAGCGAGTGACTAGCATGTTTCTAGCATGATTAGCATGTTACTAGCATGATGCTAGCATGATTAGCAAGTTACTAGCATGTTGTTAGTATGTTACTAGCATGATTTACTTAGTAACTAGTTAGACCCAACACTGGTCATGTATAATCTAATGAGAATTAGCACTAAAAATAAAGGGAATTACAAAACACAAAGTAAAATGTAGAAGATATAACGAGTTTATAAACACCTTGTGCTTCACCCAGTACGACATCACCATGTCTTCTGCCGCAGCTTTTGAGGCCGAGTATGGATTGGTGGGTCTTTTTGGACTCAGTTCATCAAACGGCTGTGAAAACAAGATCCAGATCACACGCTTCAGCGGACATCAGAATACAGCGGTGCTAAACAGATCAACAGGAGATGATTGGTTAGTCGTTCTCGTGATATGAGGATATGATGGGTTCATCTGCTCCAAAACTAGTGATGCACGCTTTATAAACACTGCTTCAAAACCATTGTGAATCATTTGTTCTGAAGCAGTGAATCACTTCAGAGTAAACGAGGCTTTGTTACCACAGAACTGTGTCTCTTGAACTCATGAACCGGTGTCTGTATAGAATTTATACCTGATCTCAGATCAGTTTTATGCATTTGTGACCCTGGAGCACAAAATCAGTCATAATTTTGTGAAATTGAGATGTATGCATCATCTGAAAGCTGAATAAATATGCTTTCCATTGATGTATGGTTTGTTATGATAGGACAATATTTGTAAATCTGGAATCTGAGGGTGCAAAAATTCTAAATATTGAGAAAATCATCTTTAAAGTTGTTCAAATGAAGTTCTTAGCAATGCATATTACTAATCAAAAATTACGTTTATGGTAGTAAATTTACTAAATATCTTCATGGAACATGATCTTAATATCCTAATGATTTTTGTCATAAAATAAAAATGTATAATTTTGACTCATACAATGTATTGTTGTCTATTGCTACAAATATACCTGTGTTACTGATGACTGCTTTTATGCTGCAGGGACACATTTGTACATATTTTAAAAAGCAAGAGTTGAAGTTATTAGTCTCTTACTGGCCTGATCAACTAAACTCTCCATAAAAACATGTCTAACAGACATTTCTTGCTGGATGAAGGACCATCACCTTCAACTCAACCTTGCTAAGACAGAACTACTTGTTGTTTCAGTAAACCCATCACTTCATCACAATTTCACCTTCCAGTTAGGCTCATCAACCATAACTTCTTCAAAAACAGCCAGAAACCTTGGAGTTGTGATTGATGATAAGCTGAACTTCTCAGACTGCATTGCTAAAACTGCTCGGTTCTGCAGATTTGCTTTATACAATATTAGGAAGATCAGGTCCTTTCTTTCAGAACATGCAACACAACTCCTTGTTCAAGCTCTTGTTCTGTCCAGACTTGACTATTGCAATGCTCTCTTGGCAGGTCTTCCAGCCAATTCCGTCAAACCTCTACAATTAATCCAAAATGCTGCTGCAAGGTTAATCTTTAATGAGCCGAAAAGAACGCATGTCACACCTCTGTTCATCAATTAGCTCTGGCTACCAATAGCTGCTCGCATAAAATTCAAGGCATTAATGTTTGCCTACAAAACCACCTCTGGCTCTGCACATCTTTACCTAAATTCATTACTTCAGAGTTATGTGCCTCTAGAAGCTTGTGAACGTTGCTTTATTGTTTATCTCAAAGAGGCACAAAATCACTTTCACAGACTTTTACATTAACTGTTCCCTCCTGACCGACTCAATCCAGCATCTTCAAGAATCGGCTAAAAACACATCTCTTCATCTTTATTTGACCCTTTAACTCTAGCACGCTCTATTCTAATTCTATTTTATCTATCTGTCTTCTTTTTATTTAAAAAACACACACTTGACCCTCTATCCAGCCACTGCATATTTATTCTGTAACTGCTAGCTTTTCCTGAAAAACTAACACTATCTTTCTTTTTTCTATTCTATCTACTTGTTTCTTAAAAAAAAAAACTAGATTTATTTTATCTATATTCTATCTACTTGTTTTCTTTAAAAAAAATAATTCTACATGTACTGCGTGAGGCTAACCAACACTTGTCATAGCACTTGCATGTTGTTGCTCTTTTGTTGGTCTTGATTGCTTCTATTGTCCTCATTTGGAGCGTCTGCTAAATGACTAAATAAAATAAAAAAATCAATAAAATAAAAAACAAGCTCTGCTATTTTAGACACTTCATATTTAACAGCATTAGACTTTTGTTAATTGCATCAACATCTATTGCATAGATTACACTTTCAATAAAACATCTGCAATCGGTTTGTAAAATAGTGTCTCTGGAGCACAAAAGCAGTCATAAGTAACACAGGTATATTTGTAGCAATAGCCAACAATACATTGTATGGGTCAAAATTATACATTTTTCTTTTATGCCAAAAATCATTAGGATATTAAGATCATGTTCCATGAAGATATTTTGTACATTTCCTACCGTAAACGTAATGTTTGATTAGTAATATGCATTGCTAAGAACTTCATTTGAACAACTTTAAAGATGATTTTCTCAATATTTAGATTTTTTTGCACCCTCAGATTCCAGATTTTCAAATATCGTCCTATCATAACAAATCATACATCAAATTTCAGATGATGCATAAATCTCAATTTCAAAAAATTGACCCTTATGACTGGTTTTGTGCTCCAAGGTCACAAACTTTTTATGCAGGTTTCTGTTGAGTTTACACTGTTCTGACCAGCAAGTGTCTCCAGCATCACTTCAAGTGATTTGAAACTGAATCATTTTGATTGAAAGTTGACCCCCAGCTTGTCCTCACCTGCTCCAGACTGTCTCCATACACCTCATCAGTGCTGATGTAGACGAAGCGCTGTACTCGAGCCTCAAACGCCGCTCTGATCAGAACACCAGTGCCCTCCGCATTCACACGCATGAAGCGTGACGGACACAGGAACGAGTTCTCTACATGAGATAAACACATGAACGATAAACACGTGAACGAGAAACACGTGAACGAGAAACACGTGAACGATAAACACATGAACGAGACACTGTCCTCTAGAGAGACCAGTGTTGGGCTAGTTACTCAAAGAATGTAATATATCACTCATTACTAGTTACTCCTTTGAAAAGTAATATTGTTACTTTCTGGCAACAGTAATTAGTTACACTACTAGTTACATTGTTTCTTCACGTCTCACAGAAGTTGTAACTGTGTATCTTCCACATAAATGTTACTAATAACATATTTCTGCCTCATCATTTGACCAAAATCCACATTATTAGTTATTACAAACACTCAATAATTAATAGTGAGATTCAAGCAGAAGTGTTGTATTAATCTCATTAATGTGTAGCTTGAAGCTAATTGTAATTTCTCCGTTACCCATATATGATTATATTTCATTATGTATTTTATCAAATCACATAAGTTTGTAAGAAACTGTTTAATTTTCCAAAAAGATGTTTAATTATAGTAATATAATGCTGATCAGAGGGATGTAACGCAGAGTAAAGTAACACACAACAGTGTTCAGATCATCTTTTTTCTGACAAAATCAATATAATGCAATATTTATATCTGCTCAATGTAAGCTTTTCTATATTCCAAGCTCGCCTTCTGCACCTCATCACATGCATGAGTCGTGATAATTATGAACATAAATCTAGGAATTATTTGATTGTTAGATATTAATTCAGCGGGTCGAGGCATCAAAAGTAACTAAGCTGTTTTATGGATGGTAACTGTATTATTATTACTGAAATCTTATTAGTAATTAGTTACACTACTAGTTACTGCAAAAAGTAATATTATTACAGTAACTAAATTACTAGTAACTAGTTATTACCCAACACTGAGTGAGACACACAGAGTCGACGGTGAACAGACAGTGTTTACTCACCTACATGAGTTTCAGCAGCGCAGTGAAACACTACATCAATCTTCTCCGTCGCAAAGAGACGGTTTATGAATAATGGATCACAAACATCGCCCTGCGAGGAGAACAGAGTTCATCAGCTGTGGGTCAGATCAACATAAATGCAGTGATAACTAGGTTAGTTGCAGAGGTGGACAGTAACCAAGTACATTTACTTGAGTATCTGTACTTTAACGTTACTACATTTGAAAGACAAATATCGTACTTTTCACTTCACTACATTTCTATTAAGGTCCTGGAAGAAGAAAGTCGTTAGCAGTGTTGGGGGTAACGCATTACAAGTAACGCAAGAGATTACATTTTTAAAGTAACTAGTAAAGTAACGCATTACTTTTTAATTTAGAACGAAATATCGGAGCTACTTTTTCAAATAAGTAACAGTTACATTGTTTCTGATGTATTGAGTGACAGCTCTGGTGTTGCCATGGTGATGTATTGAGTGACAGCTCTGGTGTTGCCATGGTGATGTATTGAGTGACAGCTCTGGTGTTGCCATGGTGATGTATTGAGTGACAGCTCTGGTGTTGCCATGGTGATGTATTGAGTGACAGCTCTGGTGTTGCCATGGTGACAGAAATCAGAGCGTTGTGTGTGAACATGATCTTACTGTAGTTCTAGACTAAATATCATGTATTTAATCATCTCATCTGCACAAAAACACATTCAGTGTTCCTCACAATCAATAACAGTCAAATACAAACTCAGAATATTATACAAACCTGCAATAATTAAATACGTTAAATAAGACAAATATCATTTATGTATTTAATCCCATTTTATTAACCTGCTGACCTTCGATGATCCAATTCTATCATACTAATAATCAAAAATGACACATTTGTGTTTGATTGTAGTTATTGCTGAATAGTGTTGAACTGTCATATTCTTCATGTGATTAGTTTGATCTGCGTCCTCTACTGTACAGACGTGAATCTACATTAACTTCAGTCTGAACCGGATTCACTTCACTTTGGTGTGAAAGAGCTTTTATATTTGTACAAGAAGAACTTTTTATATTAAAAACAAACAAGCAAACCCTGCACAGATTTAAAAAGTAACGTAACGCATTACATTCCATAAAAAGTAACATAATTAGTTACTTTTTTAGGGAGTAACGCAATATTGTAACGCATTACTTTCCATAAAAAGTAACTAAGTAACGTAATTAGTTACTTTTTTAGGGAGTAACGCAATATTGTAACGCATTACTTTCCATAAAAAGTAACTAAGTAACGTAATTAGTTACTTTTTTAGGGAGTAATGCAATATTGTAACGCATTACTTTCCATAAAAAGTAACTAAGTAACGTAATTAGTTACTTTTTTAGGGAGTAACGCAATATTGTAACGCATTACTTTCCATAAAAAGTAGCTAAGTAACGTAATTAGTTACTTTTTTAGGGAGTAATGCAATATTGTAACGCATTACTTTCCATAAAAAGTAACTAAGTAACGTAATTAGTTACTTTTTTAGGGAGTAATGCAATATTGTAACGCATTACTTTCCATAAAAAGTAGCTAAGTAACGTAATTAGGTACTTTTTTAGGGAGTAACGCAATATTGTAACGCATTAATTTCCATAAAAAGTAACTAAGTAACGTAATTAGTTACTTTTTTAGGGAGTAACGCAATATTGTAACGCATTACTTTCCATAAAAAGTAACTAAGTAACATAATTAGTTACTTTTTTAGGGAGTAACGCAATATTGTAACGCATTACTTTGAAAAGTAACTTTCCCCAGCACTGTTTGTTACTATGTAGCTGCTTTGAAAGTCAGTGTGAGACTTTTTCTTCTCTAATACGTGACTTTTTTTTCAGTAATCAGTTGCAAATGTGATATTTATGTACAACAATTCAATGATAAGAAGTTAATATCGTGGTATGTATTAGACACAATATTGTCTGATTTAGCAAAACTGTGTAAATAAGAAAAATATTACCTATAAAGCCAAAGAAGAAGTGCTGTGCATCTCCTAACAAAATTATATTATATATGTATTCAGTAGGCGTGATGTATTGTAAGTTGCTTCAGAGGCATAAAGTAATGCAAGTGTTACATATAAGAATAAAAAAAGACATTTACTTTTGGTACTTCTGTACTTTTACTTAAGTAAAAATGTGACCCTGGAGCACAAAACCAGTCATAAGGGTCAATTTCATGAAATTGAGATTTATGCATCATCTGAAAGCTGAATAAATAGCTTTACATTGATGTATGGTTTGTTATGATAGAACAATATTTGTAAATCTGGAATCTGAGGGTGCAAAAAAATCAAAATATTGAGAAAATCACCTTTAAATTTGTTCAAATTAAGTTCTTAGCAATGCATATTACTAATCAAAAATTAAGTTTATGGTAGGAAATTTACAAAATATCTTCATGGAACATGATCTTTACTTAATATCCTAATGATTTTTGGCATAAAAGAAAAATCGATAATTTTGACCCATAGTTGGATATTGCTACAAATATACCTGTGTTACTTATGACTGTGCTCCAGGGTCACTTATCTGTCTTTCGCTTGTAATGGAGTAATATTTGACCAGCAGCAGTATCTGTACTTGGACTCCAGTAATGGAGTTGTGTACTCGGTCCACCTCTGGTCAGTTGTCAGTACCGGGATGAAGCTGTAGGAGCCACTGGCCTCCACAGAGCACAGGTTCTTCAGACTGGAGCAGTACTGCAGCTGAAACACAGCAACAGAGACGTGTGACGCTTCACTGAATCAGAAAACACTGATTCAATGCTGTTCAGAGACTCACGTTATCAACGTTGATGATTCTCCAGTGTGGGAACCTGACGGCCAGAGCGCTGATCAAATGAGATCCGCTGAGAACACAAATATAACCTCATTATATACAACACAAATACATATCTGGACACTTAATAACTTAATAATTCTACATACACTAGCAGTCAAACGTTTTTGAACAGTGCGATTTTAAAGAAGACTCTTTTGTTCACCAAGCCTGCATTTATTTGATCTAAAATACAGGAAAAACGGTAAAAATGTGAAATATTTTTATTATTTAAAATAACTGTTTTCTATGTGAATATGTGTTAAACTGTAATTTATTTCTGTGATGCGCAGCTGTATTTTCAGCATCATTACTGCAGTCTTCAGTGTCACATGATCTTCAGAAATCATAATAATATGCTGCTCAAGAAACATTATTATTATTATTATTATTATCATCAATATTTAAAAAAGTTGAGTACATTTTTTCAGGATTCTTTGATGAATATAAAGATCCAAAGATCAGCATTTATTTTAAATAAAAAGCTTTTTGTAAGATTATATCATTCAAAAGCTTGGAGTCAGTATAATTTTTTTATAAAAATGATAAAGAAATTATAGAAATTAATACTTTTATTTAGCAAGGATGCTTTAAATTGATCAAAAGTGATGATAAAGACATTTATAATGTCACAAAAGATTTATATTTCAGATAAATGCTGTTCTAATGAACTTTCAATTCATCAAATAAACCTGAAAAAATCTGTTTTCAACATAATAATAATAATAATGTTTCTTGAGCAGCATATTATTATGATTTCTGAAGATCATGTGACACTGAAGACTGGAGTAATGATGCTGAAAATACAGCTTTGATCACAGAAATAAATTACAGTTTAACACACATTCACATAGAAATCAGCTATTTTAAATAATAAAAATATTTCACATTTTTCCTGTATTTTAGATCAAATAAACGCAGGCTTGATGAGCAGAAGAGACTTCTTTAGAAATGACCAGTTTTGGAGAAAAGTTGCTTTTAAAAGTAATGCATTACAATATTGTGTTCATGTGGACCAGCCTTTACTCCCTAATAAGTAACAACTTAGTTACTTTTTATGGAAAGTAATGCGTTACGTTACTTTTGTGTAACGTTTTCTCACCTGGGCTGGGCTTGCTTGTTTGTTTATAATATTAAAAAGTTATATTTTGGGAAGTGAAATGAACGAGGCTCAGGCTGAAGTTAATGTAAATTCACATCTTGCTTAAGCAGCTTGTCCTGAATATTAGTTAACTGCTATTATACAGTATAGTTAGTGAACACTATTTGTGACGCAAGTGTGTGTATTGAGACGAAGCCTGAACACTACATCTATTGATACATCTCAGATTTGATCAAATGTGTTTCACAATAAATCCTCGTTGATTTGACACCCTGTTGTCTAAAGCAGAGACAGATTCAAGTCATTTAAAGCGTTCATATGTATTAAATCTCACATGAATCCCGCTCCTCCGGTGACCAGCACAGTGCAGCTCATCTTCATCTGGAACTCCGTGTTTAATCCACACTGTACATTATTTATTTGACTCTAAGAAGTACTCACATGATGCTTTGTAAACACTCCCCACGACAGATATTAGAGCTTTGCGGCTGCGCTGACACGTATGAGCCGACTCTCGCCCCGCCTCCGCCGCGCTCTCATTGGTCGCTAGACTGAAAACCGTCTTCCGATTGGATGTAGCAGACGTCGATCATACAGTAGTGCGGAAAAGACAGTGTCAGTGAATGAAGAGCATAAGAGCTTCTGCTGAAATGAACTATGTTTGTGTGCTTTATCATTCCCACTGTACTTATCTTCACATCATGTCCTGCAGAAGGGAAAACGGTTTCTGGGGTTTTCAGGAGCGAGGAGGCCAGAGAAAATAATGGACAGTACATAACAAGATTTCTGTATCATGGTGAGTGATATTAAACTGCATTCATGCATTGACATCATTTGCTCCACATGCATGCAGGAATACTGCTGATGTTATGACTTGATCATATGGGTGATTTGTCTTACTGTACATATGCATTCTGATATTTGATAGGTGAGAATGGTGTGGTGGCGTATCGTGTGCACAATGTGTTGCTGGCCGTGCAGAAGGAGGCCAGACTGCTGCTGTTTCAGGGCTCGGAGGGCTTTGATGATCTGAGCTGTCTGGAGAGACTCACAGCGGCTCACGTCTCCAGTAAGACTCCTTCACGTCTCACAGCTTCTCTTCAGTGCCACATGTCTAGGTGTGACCTTTGACCCCAGACTGGGCATGCACAGACACGTCTGTAGAGTTGGGAATAGAACTCAATTCTGAGTCTTTAAGAGGAATCGGATGCTTGTTGTAAAATGAAGGTTATAAAACAGACAGTTCCGGTCCTTGATTCTGATTGGCTGAGCTGCGTTCCACGCTGTTATAAATTAATCTACAATGTAACACACACCTTTGTTTACGTCTGTGTTGCTCGGCAACCACTTTGTTGCAACCGCAACTGTTTCTGAGCAGCTACATTGTTTGGCGAAGAATGATGTTCATTACATGTTATTTGCTTTGTTTTATTTTGTGAAACCTTGGAATAAACGTTTTATAAAAGCAATACGCCCTGTGAAGCCGTGGTTTACAGTGAATTTATAACAGTTGTGCCTAAAACACATTTAGCTGTTATAAATTCACTGTAAAGCACGGCTTCACGGGGGTTATTGCTTTTATAAAATTGTGACCCTGGAGCACAAAATCAGTCATAAGGGTCAATTTTTCAAAATTGAGATGTATGCATCATCTGAAAGCTGAATAAATAGCTGTACATTGATGTATGGTTTGTTATGATTGGACAATATTTGTAAATCTGGAATCTGAGGGTGCAAAAAAATCTAAATTTTGAGAAAATCACAATATTGCAAATTAATTGTAAGGATGTACATTAGATTTTTGGATTTTATTTTATATTAATAATTATGACAACTAAATTATTTCTGAGTTGCATGTTTTTTTTTCTCTTGTTAGTTTTGCTTTTGTTAAAGAAAAATTGTTTGTAATGCATATTTTTAATATGCAAATTAGGCATTATTTAATGAAACGTGCTAATTTACATACATTTCTAGTACAAAAATCTAAACTGGATGAAGTCAGTTTCAGATTATTTTTTTTTTACATATTAGAGTCAAATATTTTTACAGAGGGAATTTCATTTTTGTCACTCCATAATTCAGAAAATACTTAGAACAGACAGAAAACAATATATTTTCCAATTTTTGGGGGGAATAAAATGTTGTATATAATCAAGCAAATTATATATGAACAAATCCCTGTGTAAAAACCTTCAGGATACAGATAAAATGTAATAAAAATGTAAGGTCTGGTGTGTGTAAGTGCTACTGAAGTGGAGATATGGCTCGGTGTGGGAGAAAAAACTCAGTTTGAGAAAACAGCCTTTAAAAACATGTATTGTAATTGAAATCTATTGACACAAATAGATAAAGTGCTATGAAATAAACACTTAACAGTGTCTTTAAGATGTTTTCTTTCCACTAGTCTGAAAAAACACAAAAAGCCTAAAATCTCAAACATGACAGGTTCATTAATAAGTGTTTTTGCCGTCAGTGTCGCCCCTTAACGACAAAATAGTCTAAAAGGATAAATTTATAGATATTTTTGAAGCAAATGAACCAAAAACAAATTGGTTTTTAATGTTAATTGTAATAATACCATTAACATCCATATACCTTTGACATTTACAGTTAACCTGCTTAAAGAGGAGCAGAACCAGACCATACCGCATCAGTCCGCTCCGCAGGTGTGGCACGTGATGTATGTGGACCGCTACACCTGTCAGGACGGAGAGACGGACACCGCGCTCGAAGACCTGCGCTTCCAGATCACCCTGATGAACCCAGACACCGCGGGGAACCCACTGGATCACTTCAGCGCCGAGGAGACCGGTCAGACTCACAAACACACGCCGTCTGTGTCCCTGCAGCACTAAACCAGTCATCAGCAGCACAGCTATATACAGACAACAATACA
>CM041803.1:1455712-1465712 GCA_023376895.1 Aspiorhynchus laticeps
TGAAGTGGCATTTAGGTGTATTTACACAGACTGCATTAATAATAAGATTAATGGTTTAAATGCATTATATATAGAATATAGAAGTATGAAATGTTTGGGGGGAAAAAAATTCAATTATAACTAAATTTGTACCAAAAACCACCTATAGATGGCATCAAGTCACTGTCTTATTATTTGTTCAAACAGATGATTCATTCAGAACTGAACCAAGTCTTTATGAACGAGTCACTGAATCATTTGTTGAATCATTGCATGTTGATTGGACTCTCAACTATTTTGGAGCAAAAACAGTCAATATTCTGTCTAAAATGTGACTTATATTAGCTTAAACTTGGCCTATGTTTTAATCTGTTTATTTATTAGTGATATAACACTGGATAGAGTATAAAACAGTGATGATCAGGAGGACAAATGAGTGTCCAGCTGAAGCCTGTGCTTGTAGACGGACACAGTGTTTATAAACCGGACTGAAGTGCGGCTCTAAACCAGTTTGTTCCCGTCTGCTTCCCATCAACACTGTGTGTGGTTTCAGGGCTGTTTTCTGTGGTTTCTGTGTCATCCGGTGCTGGTCCTGTTCTCTGTGATTCTCAACGAACACCAGAAAGAGAAGGTAAGAGAGAAACAAACCTCCATTAAAGGGGTCATAAACTGCCTCTGGTTTTTATTTTGTACTGCTCTCTAATGTTATCAAGATTTTTATATAAAAAAATCATAATTTAGAAGTAATAGGCTATTTTCTGTGCTGTTCTTGACCCTCTCATCAGAGCGCTGTGTTTGAATAGGTGTGAAGGATTGTAGACTCAGAAGTAAACGCCCCCTCACGAGCGTCTCGTCTCTGTCTCTGTCTCACGAGCGTCTCGTCTCTGTCTCACGAGTGTCTCGTCTCTGTCTCTGTCTCACGAGTGTCTCGTCTCTGTCTCACGAGTGTCTCGTCTCTGTCTCTGTCTCACGAGTGTCTCGTCTCTGTCTCGTCTCTGTCTCAGTCTCACGAGCGTCTCGTCTCACAATCGTCTCGTCTCTCTCTCACGAGTGTCTCGTCTCTGTCTCACGAGTGTCTCGTCTCTGTCTCACAAGCGTCTCGTCTCTATCTCACAAGCGTCTCGTCTCTGTCTCTGTCTCACAAGCGTCTCGTCTCTGTCTCACGAGCGTCCCGTCTCTGTCTCACGAGTGTCTCGTCTCTGTCTCACGAGTGTCTCGTCTCTGTCTCACGAGCGTCCCGTCTCTGTCTCACGAGTGTCTCGTCTCTGTCTCACAAGCGTCACGTCTCTGTCTCACGAGCGTCTCATCTCTGTCTCACGAGTGTCTCGTCTCTGTCTCTGTCTCACGAGCGTCTCATCTCTGTCTCACGAGTGTCTCGTCTCTGTCTCTGTCTCACGAGCGTCTCGTCTCTGTCTCACGAGCGTCTCGTCTCTGTCTCACGAGTGTCTCGTCTCTGTCTCACGAGCGTCCCGTCTCTGTCTCACGAGCGTCTCGTCTCTGTCTCACGAGCGTCTCTGTCTCACGAGCGTCTCGTCTCTGTCTCACGAGCATCTCGTCTCTGTCTCACGAGCGTCTTGTCTCTGTCTCACGAGTGTCTCGTCTCTGTCTTTGTCTCACAAGCGTCTCGTCTCTGTCTCACGAGCGTCCCGTCTCTGTCTCACGAGCGTCTCGTCTCTGTCTCACGAGCGTCTCTGTCTCATGAGCGTCTCGTCTCTGTCTCACGAGCGTCTTGTCTCTGTCTCACGATTGTCTCTGTCTCTGTCTCACGAGCGTCTCGTCTCTGTCTCACGAGCGTCTCGTCTCTGTCTCACGAGCGTCTCGTCTCTGTCTCACGAGCGTCTCGTCTCTGTCTCACGAGCGTATAGTCTCTGTCTCTGTCTCACGAGTGTCTCGTCTCTGTCTCACAAGCGTCTCGTCTCTGTCTCACAATCGTCTCGTCTCTGTCTCACGAGTGTCTCGTCTCAGTCTCTGTCTCACGAGCGTCTCGTCTCTGTCTCTCTCACGAGGGTCTCATCTCTGTCTCTCTCACAAGCGTCTCTGTCTCTGTCTCACGAGCATCTCGTCTGTCTCACGAGCGTCTCGTCTCTGTCTCTGTCTCACGAGCGTCTCGTCTCTGTCTCACGAGCATCTCGTCTCTGTCTCTGTCTCATGAGCGTCTCGTCTCTGTCTCTGTCTCACGAGCGTCTCGTCTCTGTCTCTGTCTCACGAGCGTCTCTGTCTCTGTCTCTGTCTCACGAGCGTCTCGTCTCTGTCTCACGAGCGTATAGTCTCTGTCTCTGTCTCACGAGCGTCTCGTCTCTGTCTGTCTCACGAGCGTATAGTCTCTGTCTCACGAGCGTCTTGTCTCTGTCTCGCACCGCAGGTGGTGACGATCGGCGTGATCCTGTGCCAGTCCATCTCTGTGGTGGTTCTCTACAGACTCTTCCTATCACGCAGTCTGTACTGGGAGGTGTCTTCTCTGTCGTCGGTCACGCTGCCGCTCACCATGAGCCGCCGGAGCCGCTACTGAGCGCCAGACGAGAGCGAAGCGCTCCAGAAGCTCATCCGCGTCCAGATCCACGAGCAGAACGTCTCCGAGATCCGATCACATGACGGCGAGACGCTGAGCATCACACGCACACGAGGGAGTGAAACGCTCAGTTTACATCATCATCACAGCTTACATCATTCATAGAGACACACCTGCTGTGAGGAAGAGAAAGTTCAGCGCTCGTTCGGTTCAAGCAAAGCATCTCGGTTATTTCTCAGCTGTGATCGGGATTTTATTTGTGTTTGCACATGATTTTATTTCTGTTGTTTCCCACAAGTGCCTAAAATGACAATCACTGATGCGAGACTGAATATTAAATCAATAAATGCTGAGGATATTTATTGATCCTTTTACTGGATCCTGAACACTTCTGTGTCTGAAGGAGAAAGATGTGAAAATCCTGTTAACTAGAGCATGTGTTGTTAAGTTAAAGACTTGAACTGTATCAAACATTGTGGTAATAAACTTCATGCACACTACATAATTCATAATTACAATGATCCATAAATCATAATAGCAATAATCCATAAATCATAATTATGATAATCCATAAATCATAATTACAATAATCTGCATATGCTAATAATGAGATTATTTTATGATTATGACCTGATGATGGAGCTGCTCATCACGTGTGTCACAACCTGTGTAAACCGTCTGCACAGTTTTCTATTTATAATCGCTGTATGTTATGTTTTGTTTTAATGACATGAAAAACAGAGAAATTCATAAACAACAATTAAAGGAAAGCCTGTAAATGTGTTCACTCTCAGTTCATCTGAGATCAGGATGAGTTTGTGTCTTCATCAGGTTTGTAGAAATGCATCACTGCATCAGAGTCTCAGCAATGGATGCTCTGCAGTGAATGGGTGCCGTCAGAATGAGAGGCTGATAAAAACATCACAATAATCCACAGTCCATCAGTTAACATCTGGAGAAGACAAAAGATGAAACAAATCCAGCATTAAGATGTTTATAACTAAAATACCATAGAGTCCATAATCCATAATAACTCTCCTCAGTGAAAAAGTGCATCTCATGTTGTCTCTCTCATTAAAATCCAGCCACATATTTGTTTAGAGCTGTTTTGATCTGATGCAGATTTCTCTCCTGATTCAGAACACTTTTTCACTGAGGAAGAGTTATTATGGATTATGGACTCTATGGTATTTTAGTTATAAACGTCTTAATGCTGGATTTGTTTCATCTTTTGTCTTCTCCAGATGTTAAATGATGGACTGTGGATTATTGTGATGTTTTTATCAGACTCTCATTCTGACGGCACCCATTCACTGCAGAGCATCCATTGCTGAGACACTGATGCAGTGATGCATTTCTACAAACCTGATGAAGACACAAACTCATCCTAATCTTTTTATTTATTCCTTTAATACTAAAATACATTTCTGTGGAGTAACTAAACCATGTAATTGATAATTTAAATGTAAATGTCCAATTAAGATTTATAAATACAGATACTACATGAGGATGAGGATGAAAATTACTTCTAAACAATTTTATAATCTTAGTTAATGTATCTGTTAGTATTGTAACAGACATGAACAGTTTTATGAACAAACTGTAACAAATGTATCACTCGTTAGCAGTGTTGGGCAGTAACTAGTTACTGTAACTTAGTTACTGTAATAATATTACTTTTGCAGTAACTAGTAGTGTAACTAATTACTAATAAGATTTCAGTAATAATATTACAGTTACTATCCATAAAACAGCTTAGTTACTTTTGATGCCTCGACCCGCTGATTTAATATCCAACAATCAAATAATTCATAGATTTATGTTCATAATTTTCATGACTCGCATATGATCTGAACACTGTTGTGTGTTACTGTACTCTGGCGTTACATCCCTCTGATCAGCATTATATTACTATACTTAAAAATCTTTTTGGAACATTAAACAGTTTCTTACAAACTTATGTGATATGATGAAATATAATGAAATATAATCGTATATGGGTAACAGAGAAATTAGCTTCAAGCTACACATGACAATTAATGAGATTAATACAACACTTCTACTTGAATGTCACTATTAATTATTGAGTGTTTGTAATAACTAATAATGTGGATTCTGGTCAAATGATGAGGAAGAAATATGTTATTAGTAACATTTATGTGGAAGATACATTGTTACAACTTCTGTGGTGCGTGAAGAAACAATGTAACTAATTACTGCTGACAGAAAGTAACAATTACTTTTGAAAGGAGTAACTAGTAATGAGTGATATATTACATTCTTTGAGTAACTACCCAACACTGCTCGTTAGTTACATCAGTGAAGTCAACTAATAGCACCTTATTGTAAAGTGTCAGCATGTTTGTACTGATTTCTCTCCTCTTTTATTCCCAGGTTAATTAATTTCTCATTCTCTGCATGCCTCATGAACAGCTCTGATGTAATAACAGCATAACTGAGATGATTACTGTATTTCCACACCACCGGAGGAGTTACGCATGAATAACTGACGGGTGGATTCATTGCTCAGCGCTCTCGTCTCACGGGAGGTGACAGGGATCGGCTCTTATAAAGCTCCTCACACACACACACACACACACACACACACATCTGACGAGACAAGCATGAGTGAGAATCTGAGGAGCAGCAACTCTGTCAGCCGAGATCAGGGTGAGTCAAACTGATTTATAGTTATAAATATATATTCAGATTTACAATTTATGTGAATATTAGCACTGTAGTAAATCTTTAGGATAGACCTTTCATTAAGTCTGTTATAGTTTTGATCTGCGCTCTATAGTTTAGACTGATTTTACTCTTCAGTTGTATTTGTAGTTGACTATCTTAGTGGTTAAGATCACTAGTAAAGTCTGATTCATCTCAGGTGACACTAACAGCTGGTGTAATACACTCTTAAAAATAATTAAGGTGCTTCATGATGCAATAGAAGAAACTTTCTAACATCTGAAGAACTTTCTGTTTCACAAAAGCTTCTTTGTGGCGAAAGAAGGTTCTTTAGATTATAAAAACATGGTTGTTTGACTTGGTTCTTTGTGGAACCAAAAATGGTTCTTCTATCGCTGTAAAGAAGCACCTTTATTTTTAAGCATGTAACAGTTTCTTCTAAACGCATGCATCTTCAGATGATGTCTAAGTTTAGAGTAGAGCTCTTATATTCTCAGTGGAAACTTCTTGAAGCAAACATCATGAAATCAGTGTTTCTGATCTGCGCTTCATTCATCACATCGACCACGCCTGGTCTTCAGCTCTGATGAAATATGATTTGTGTGTCACAATGTCATTTATCTAATCGGGAAGGGATCTGAAATAAACCTGCTGGACTAGTTGTGTAGTGAAGTAACCGTGTGTTTCCAGCAGCTGTGATGAACGTGGATCTGCAGTGTGTGAAGAACAACACCGAGCATCACACCAATGAAATCACGGAGGAGCGTCTGATCGTCCGCAGAGGACAAGCCTTCGTTCTGATCCTGAGCGCCGAGCGTTTAGATCACAGCGACATCCAGATCACTGCGGAGACGGGTGACAAAAACACTTACTTGATCAAAAATATAGTGAAAAATGTGAAATATTATTAGAATTTAAATCAGCTGTTTTCTGTGTGAATATGTGTTAAACTGTAATTTATTTCTGTGATCAAAGCTGTATTTTCAGCATCATTACTGCAGTCTTCAGAGTCACGTGATCTTCAGATATCATAATAATATGCTGATTTTGCTGCATTTATGATTATTATCGATGTTGAAAACAGTCGTGCTGCACAATAAAATAATAGTATTATTTTATTTACTAATTATTTACTAATAATTAAATAACAAAATATAAAACTAAAATTAATAATCATAAAAACGTATGAAAATATTAAATCGCAATTTATTAGAAGTAAATAATTTTAAAATACAAACAATCAAAATAAAATACTTATAAATAATAAAAATGTCAAATTAAGTCTTTAAAAAAATAAAAATCTATTGTCAAGTTAGTAAATTAAAAGTAAACAACTTTAAAATAAAAACAAAACAGTAATAATTAAATCATAAAAATGTAAAATTAAAAAAATTAATAATCCTAAAGTATTACATTTTATTTAAAAACCTACTAAAAATAAACTAAATACTAAAAATGTCAAATTAAAATAAATCTTTAAAAATGTAATAAAAAGGTTTTGAATCATAATTTAAATTAAACTTAAAATAAAAACAATTAAAATAAAACTCTTACTAAAAATGCATTCATTTTAATTAAATCAGATGCAAATGAATAATTTAAACTGTTTTACGTTAAATACGTTTATTCATCAAGGATGCATTAAATTGCTCAAAAGTGACAGTAAAGACATTTATAATGTTATAAAAGATTTCTATTTCAAATAAATGCTGTTTATATGAACTTTCTATTCATCTGTGAATCATGAAAAATAAAATATATCACCGTTTCTGCAAAAATATTGTGCAGCACAACTTTTTGTTGAGCAGCAAATCAGCATATTATTATGATTTCTGAAGATCATGTGACACTGAAGACTGGAGTAATGATGCTGAAAATACAGCTTTGATCACAGAAATAAATTATAATTTAGCACATATTCACATAGAAAACAGCTATAATACATTTGAATAATATTTCACATTTTTGATCAAATAAACACAGCTCTGGTGAGCAGAAGAGACTCATTAACTCAAGATTAACTCAAGGTGTGTGTGTCTCTCTCAGGTCCTGGAGCGTGTGAACAGAAGGGCACGCTCTCGTCCTGCAGCACAGACCCGAGCGTCAGTAAACGCTGGAGTATGAAGGTGTTAAACAGCTCTCCGTCCTCCGTCACGCTGTCTGTTCTGTGTCCGTCAGACGCCTGCATCGGCCGGTACTCTCTGAGCGTGAGGAGCGGATCCTACTCGAGCGTGAGCGCCCTCACCGTGCTCTTCAACCCCTGGAGTAAAGGTACTGATGATCTGAGATGATCCTCATCACGTCTCGAAGCGTCGGGAATCGAGAATCAACACTTCCATAATGTACTTAAAGTGCTTTATTTTCATGCACTAATTTTGTACTTAATACACTAAAAATGATCCTTTAGTGCTTCTTAAGATAAACTTAAGTGTACTCAACTGTGCTATTTTGGACACTATGAATATGAAATAAATGCACTTTTAACATACTATCTCACCACTATATAGTCAGCACTTGTAGTACACCAGTGTATGAAAGATGGTTCAAGTGTACTACTATAGTGACTATAGTGGTGAGATAGTATGTTAAAAGTGTCCCAAAATAGCACAGTTGAGTACACTTAGATGATCTTAAGAAGCACTAAAGAATCATTTTAGTATATTAAGTACATTATGGAAGTGCACTTGTTTTTCACAAGTTGTTTACACTTTTTTTTCTCGCAATTCTGACTTTTTTTTTAAAAGTCGCAATAACCTTTATTTTATTTTTTATTCAGTGGCGGAAACGTGCTTCCATTGGGAATCGATAAGAATCAGAATCGATAAGAATCAGAATCGATAAGAATCAGAATCGATAAGCAGAATCAGAATCAGAATCGATGAGCAGAATCAGAATCGATAATCAGAATCAGAATCGATAATCAGAATCAGAATCGATGAGCAGAATCAGAATCGATAATCAGAATCAGAATCGATAATCAGAATCAGAATCGATAATCAGAATCAGAATCGATGAGCAGAATCAGAATCGATAATCAGAATCAGAATCGATAATCAGAATCAGAATCGATAAGCAGAATCAGAATCGATGAGCAGAATCAGAATCGATGAGCAGAATCAGAATCGATAATCAGAATCAGAATCGATGAGCAGAATCAGAATCGATAATCAGAATCAGAATCGATAATCAGAATCAGAATCGATAATCAGAATCAGAATCGATAATCAGAATCAGAATCGATGAGCAGAATCAGAATCGATAATCAGAATCAGAATCGATAATCAGAATCAGAATCGATAATCAGAATCAGAATCGATAATCAGAATCAGAATCGATGAGCAGAATCAGAATCGATAATCAGAATCAGAATCGATGAGCAGAATCAGAATCAGAATCGATAATCAGAATCAGAATCGATAATCAGAATCAGAATCGATAATCAGAATCAGAATCGATAAGAATCAGAATCGATAAGCAGAATCAGAATCGATAATCAGAATCAGAATCGATAAGAATCAGAATCGATAATCAGAATCAGAATCGATAAGCAGAATCAGAATCGATAATCAGAATCAGAATCGATGAGCAGAATCAGAATCGATGAGCAGAATCAGAATCAGAATCGATAAGAATCAGAATCGATAATCAGAATCAGAATCGATGAGCAGAATCAGAATCGATAAGCAGAATCAGAATCAGAATCGATAAGCAGAAGCAGAATCAGAATCGATGAGCAGAATCAGAATCAGAATCGATAAGAATCAGAATCGATAAGCAGAATCAGAATCGATAAGAATCAGAATCGATAAGCAGAATCAGAATCAGAATCGATGAGCAGAATCAGAATCAGAATCGATAAGAATCAGAATCGATAATCAGAATCAGAATCGATGAGCAGAATCAGAATCGATAAGCAGAATCAGAATCAGAATCGATAAGCAGAAGCAGAATCAGAATCGATGAGCAGAATCAGAATCAGAATCGATAAGAATCAGAATCGATAAGCAGAATCAGAATCGATAAGAATCAGAATCGATAAGCAGAATCAGAATCAGAATCGATAAGCAGAAGCAGAATCAGAATCGATGAGCAGAATCAGAATCAGAATCGATGAGCAGAAGCAGAATCAGAATCGATGAGCAGAATCAGAATCAGAATCGATGAGCAGAAGCAGAATCAGAATCGATGAGCAGAATCAGAATCAGAATCGATAAGAATCAGAATCGATAAGCAGAATCAGAATCAGAATCGATAAGCAGAAGCAGAATCAGAATCGATGAGCAGAATCAGAATCAGAATCGATGAGCAGAATCAGAATCAGAATCGATGAGCAGAATCAGAATCAGAATCGATGAGCAGAAGCAGAATCAGAATCGATGAGCAGAATCAGAATCAGAATCGATGAGCAGAAGCAGAATCAGAATCGATGAGCAGAATCAGAATCAGAATCGATAATCAGAATCGATGAGCAGAATCAGAATCAGAATCGATAAGAATCAGAATCGATAAGCAGAATCAGAATCAGAATCGATAAGCAGAATCAGAATCAGAATCGATGAGCAGAATCAGAATCAGAATCGATGAGCAGAATCAGAATCAGAATCGATGAGCAGAATCAGAATCAGAATCGATGAGCAGAAGCAGAATCAGAATCGATGAGCAGAATCAGAATCAGAATCGATAATCAGAATCGATGAGCAGAATCAGAATCAGAATCGATAAGAATCAGAATCGATGAGCAGAATCAGAATCGATAATCAGAATCAGAATCGATAAGAATCAGAATCGATAAGCAGAATCAGAATCGATAAGCAGAATCAGAATCGA
>CM041803.1:1470712-1483212 GCA_023376895.1 Aspiorhynchus laticeps
CACATGCGCACGCGCGCACACACAGACACAGACAGACACACACACACACTCTCACTCTCACACACACACACACACACACTCTGACACACTCACACTCACGTGCGCACACACACTCACTAACGCGTGCACACACACACACACACACACACACGCGCTCACACACTCACACACACACACATGCACGCACACTCACTCACACACACACTCATAATCACTCACACACACACTGTTTCACACTCACAGTTCCTCACACACATACACACACACACACACACACACACACAATCACTCATACACACACACAGTTCCTCACACACACACACACACAGTTCCTCACACACACACACACACACACACACACACACACACACAGACACACACACTCATAATCACTCACACACACACTGTTTCACACTCACAGTTCCTCACACACAGTTCCTCTCACACACACACACACACACACACACACACACACACACACACACACTCACAATCACTCATACACACACACACAGCTCATATCTAAGCCTCTGTCAGCACATCTGAGCATGTATGACTCCTCAGGCTCAGTGAAGGAGAGAGTGGTGTATGGCGAGGCGGTGAAGCGTGTGACGGGTCTGAAGGAGAGCCAGGCGCCGCGTCCAAACGTCCAGATGAAGCTGAGTCTGGACGAAGCACCGCTGAACGGAGCCGATATCAGACTCAAGCTGCTTCTGAAGAGCGAGAGCAGCAAAGCCCAGGATCTGACGCTGAAGATGAGCGCTCAGGTCATGAGATACACGGGGAACCCAGCGGCCGGTGTCTGGAGCCACAGCACAGACCTACAGCTGCAGCCCAACACAGGTAAAGGACTAGACCTCACAACTAACCAGCAGGTACAGGACTAGTCCTGACAACTAACCAGCAGGTACAGGACTAGTCCTGACAACTAACCAGCAGGTACAGGACTAGTCCTGACAACGAACCAGCAGGTACAGGACTAGTCCTGACAACTAACCAGCAGGTACAGGACTAGTCCTGACAACGAACCAGCAGGTACAGGACTAGTCCTGACAACTAACCAGCAGGTACAGGACTAGTCCTGACAACTAACCAGCAGGTACAGGACTAGTCCTGACAACTAACCAGCAGGTACAGGACTAGTCCTGACAACGAACCAGCAGGTACAGGACTAGTCCTGACAACGAACCAGCAGGTACAGGACTAGTCCTGACAACGAACCAGCAGGTACAGGACTAGTCCTGACAACTAACCAGCAGGTACAGGACTAGTCCTGACAACGAACCAGCAGGTACAGGACTAGTCCTGACAACTAACCAGCAGGTACAGGACTAGTCCTGACAACTAACCAGCAGGTACAGGACTAGTCCTGTGGTGGACGAGGAGATACCCCTCCCCCCCCACAATGTAGAGCGCTTTGAGTGCTTAGAAAAAGCAGAAAAGCGCTATATAAATGTAATGAATTATTATTATTATTATTATTATTAGTCCTGACAACTAACCAGCAGGTACAGGACTAGTCCTGACAACTAACCAGCAGGTACAGGACTAGTCCTGACAACGAACCAGCAGGTACAGGACTAGTCCTGACAACTAACCAGCAGGTACAGGACTAGTCCTGACAACTAACCAGCAGGTACAGGACTAGTCCTGACAACTAACCAGCAGGTACAGGACTAGTCCTGACAACTAACCAGCAGGTACAGGACTAGTCCTGACAACGAACCAGCAGGTACAGGACTAGTCCTGACAACTAACCAGCAGGTACAGGACTAGTCCTGACAACTAACCAGCAGGTACAGGACTAGTCCTGACAACTAACCAGCAGGTACAGGACTAGTCCTGTGGTGGACGAGGAGATACCCCCCCCCCCTCACAATGTAGAGCGCTTTGAGTGCTTAGAAAAAGCAGAAAAGCGCTATATAAATGTAATGAATTATTATTATTATTATTATTATTAGTCCTGACAACTAACCAGCAGGTACAGGACTAGTCCTGACAACTAACCAGCGTCAGCTCGCTTACAAGAGCTACAGACACAAACAACACCAGTCATAACAGTCACATATTACATCCCACAATACAGAAGATGAAGCTATTTGGAATTATTTTGGATATTTTGCATTATTTTCATGACAACTGAACACTTTCAATACTCCAAAATCATTACAGTAAGAATGTAACAATAGCTAGAATTAAAAAACTCAAAAATAAAACATCTAAGATGCATTGTAGTGGATGACTTCATGTAAAATGTAATATTACATTTAGATCAAGGAACTTTTTTTTTTTAGCTGAACCGTATTTACTTTAAGATTTTAAGTTAATATTTCAATAATAATAATAGTTATTTAAATAAATAATTTCAGAATTTAAATAAATACTTAAATAATAATAATAAAATTATTAATAAAAGTTTAAAAATAAAAATGACTATATAAACACATACACACTTTAATAATAATAATAATAGTTATTTAAATAAATAATTTAAGAATTTAAATAAATAAATAATAATAATAAAATTAATAAAAAAAATAAAATAAAAATGACTATATAAACACATACACACTTTAATAATAATAATAATAATAGTTATTTAAATAAATAATTTAAGAATTTAAATAAATACTTAATAATAATACAATTATAAATAAAAAAATGACTATATAAACATACACACTTTAATAATAATAATAGTTATATAAATACTTAAATAATAATAATAAAATTAATTACAATTAATAAAATAAAAACGACTATATAAACACACACACACTTTATATAAAGAAAATTAAGTGTAATTTTAAGATCATAAAATTACAATAGGTGCGAACATGCAAATGTGAAATATTAACGTAAAATCTGGATAGAGTAAATATTTCAAATTTGAATGATCCTAATACTACACTTCATTATATTTCTATAAAATACAACAAATAAATCAAAACAATGTAACAACACAATAAGCTGTTTTACCAACCAAGGTGTGTTTTACTGAGATTCACGCAGCAGTCGTTTCCTTCAGTCTGAGCCGGATTCACTTCACTTTTGGTGTGAACGAGCTTTTACATTCATAAAGAATAACTTTTTATATTAAAATCAAACAAGCAAACCCTGCCCAGATTTAAAAAGTGACTCAAAAGAAACATAACGCATTACTTTCCATTAAAAGTAACATGAGTTACTTTTTTAGGGAGTGACACAATATGGTAGCACTTTATTTTACAGTCCTGTTACTCATACTATGTAGTTATTATAGTAATTACAATAACTAGGTACTAACCCTGAACCTACCCCATGTAGTTATCTTATATAACCAGCACTTTCTTTCATTATAAGTACATGTAAGTACACGTGCTGTAAAATAAAGTGCAACCTGCAATATTGTAACTATACAAACCCATCATTATGATCACTTGCATTGGTGTATAATTCCAGGTGAAATGTTTTGAATCATTAATCTGAAGCTCATGTACTCGTGTGCTTGTTTCAGAGCAAACTCTTCCCTTCACGCTGCCGTTTACCGCTTACGGACCGAAACTACTGGACAACAACTGCATCAAAGTCTCTGTGATCGGCACGGATAAAAGTGACCCGAAGGAAGTTTATCTGGCGGAGAAAGACGTGGTTCCTCACAGTCCCTCGCTCAGCGTCACAGTGAGTGTCTCACACACATTCTGATGCTGACCGCTTCAGTTGGTCAGCAGTGCTGGGGGTAATGCATTACAAGTAACGCGAGTCATGTAATCAGATTACTTTTTTAAAGTAACTAGTAAAGTAACGCATTACTTTTTAATTTAGAAGGAAATATCGGAGTTACTTTTTCAAATAAGTAACAGTTACTTTGTTTCTGGGGACACTTAATTTCTAGCGATTATCGTAAATTTGATTTCACAGATACTATTTAAACTAAACTTAGCTAGACAATGACATCTCCGAATTCAATAATGAAATGCCCTTAACTGAAAATTGAGTGTTTAATCTTATTATTATACATTACTGACACTCTATCCTCCAACTTGATACTGTTAAGTGCTTTGACACAATCTGTATTGTTAAAAGCGCTATATTTACATTTATTTACATTTATGCATTTAGCAGACGCTTTTATCCAAAGCGACTTACAGTGCATTCAGGCTATACATTTTTTTCAGTATGTGTGTTCCCTGGGAATTGAACCCACAACCTTTTGCGCTACTAACGCAATGCTCTACCACTGAGCCACAGGAACACTATATAAATAAAGGTGACTTGACTTGACTTTCTGATGTATTGAGTGACAGCTCTGGTGTTGCCATGGTGATGTATTGAGTGACAGCTCTGGTGTTGCCATGGTGACAGAAATCAGAGCAACATGATCTTACTGTAGTTCTGGACTAAATATCATGTATTTACTCATCTCACCTGCACAAAAACACATTCAGTGTTCCTCAAAATCAATTACAAACTAATGTTTGATTGTAGTTATTTCTGAATAGTGTTGAACTGTGTCATATTCTTCATGTGATTAGTTTGATCTGCGTCCTCTACTGTACAGACGTGAATCTACATTAACTTCAGTCTGAACCGGATTCACTTCACTTTTGGTGTGAAAGAGCTTTTATATTTGTACAAGAAGAACTTTTTATATTAAAAACAAACAAGCAAACCCTGCACAGATTTAAAAAGTAACGTAACGCATTACATTCCATAAAAAGTAACATAATTAGTTACTTTTTTAGGGAGTGACACAATATTCGTGGATCAGTGACCCGTGAGCGCAACATTGTAACACATTAGAAGTAAGCTCCCGCAGCAGTGCCGGTCAGTCGTGGATCAGTGACCCGTGAGGTCAACATTGTAACACATTAGAAGTAAGCTCCCGCAGCAGTGCCGGTCAGTCGTGGATCAGTGACCCGTGAGCGCAACATTGTAACGCATTAGAAGTAAGTTCCCGCAGCAGTGCCGGTCAGTCGTGGATCAGTGACCCGTGAGCGCAACATTGTAACACATTAGAAGTAAGTGTCCGCAGCAGTGCCGGTCAGTCGTGGATCAGTGACCCGTGAGGTCAACATTGTAACACATTAGAAGTAAGTTCCCGCAGCAGTGCCGGTCAGTCGTGGATCAGTGACCCGTGAGCGCAACATTGTAACACATTAGAAGTAAGTTACCTCAGCAGCGCCGGTCAGTCGTGGATCAGTGACCCGTGAGTGCAACATTGTAACGCATTAGAAGTAAGTTCCCGCAGCAGCGCCGGTCAGTCGTGGATCAGTGACCCGTGAGTGCAACATTGTAACGCATTAGAAGTAAGTTCCCGCAGCAGTGCCGGTCAGTCGTGGATCAGTGACCCATGAGGTCAACATTGTAACGCATTAGAAGTAAGTGTCCGCAGCAGTGCCGGGCAGTCGTGGATCAGTGACCCATGAGGTCAACATTGTAATACATTAGAAGTAAGTTCCCGCAGCAGTGCCGGGCAGTCGTGGATCAGTGACCCATGAGGTCAACATTGTAACACATTAGAAGTAAGTTCCCGCAGCAGTGCCGGTCAGTCGTGGATCAGTGACCCGTGAGCGCAACATTGTAACACATTAGAAGTAAGTTCCCGCAGCAGTGCCGGTCAGTCGTGGATCAGTGACCCTTGAGCGCAACATTGTAACACATTAGAAGTAAGTTCCCTCAGCAGTGCCGGTCAGTCGTGGATCAGTGACCCGTGAGGTCAACATTGTAACACATTAGAAGTAAGTTCCCGCAGCAGTGCCGGTCAGTCGTGGATCAGTGACCCGTGAGGTCAACATTGTAACACATTAGAAGTAAGTTCCCGCAGCACTGCTGGTCAGTTGTGGATCAGTGACCCTTGAGCGCAACATTGTAACACATTAGAAGTAAGTTCCCGCAGCAGTGCCGGTCAGTCGTGGATCAGTGACCCGTGAGCGCAACATTGTAACACATTAGAAGTAAGTTCCCGCAGCAGTGCCGGTCAGTCGTGGATCAGTGACCCATGAGGTCAACATTGTAACGCATTAGAAGTAAGTTCCCGCAGCACTGCTGGTCAGTTGTGGATCAGTGACCCATGAGCGCAACATTGTAACGCATTAGAAGTAAGTTCCCGCAGCAGTGCCGGTCAGTCGTGGATCAGTGACCCGTGAGCGCAACATTGTAACGCATTAGAAGTAAGTTCCCGCAGCAGTGCCGGTCAGTCGTGGATCAGTGACCCGTGAGCGCAACATTGTAACACATTAGAAGTAAGTTCCCTCAGCAGTGCCGGTCAGTCGTGGATCAGTGACCCGTGAGCGCAACATTGTAACACATTAGAAGTAAGTTCCCGCAGCAGTGCCGGTCAGTCGTGGATCAGTGACCCATGAGGTCAACATTGTAACGCATTAGAAGTAAGTTCCCGCAGCACTGCTGGTCAGTTGTGGATCAGTGACCCATGAGCGCAACATTGTAACGCATTAGAAGTAAGTTCCCGCAGCAGTGCCGGTCAGTCGTGGATCAGTGACCCGTGAGCGCAACATTGTAACGCATTAGAAGTAAGTTCCCGCAGCAGTGCCGGTCAGTCGTGGATCAGTGACCCGTGAGCGCAACATTGTAACACATTAGAAGTAAGTTCCCTCAGCAGTGCCGGTCAGTCGTGGATCAGTGACCCATGAGGTCAACATTGTAACACATTAGAAGTAAGTTCCCGCAGCAGTGCCGGTCAGTCGTGGATCAGTGACCCATGAGGTCAACATTGTAACGCATTAGAAGTAAGTTCCCGCAGCACTGCTGGTCAGTCGTGGATCAGTGACCCTTGAGCGCAACATTGTAACACATTAGAAGTAAGTTCCCGCAGCAGTGCCGGTCAGTCGTGGATCAGTGACCCATGAGGTCAACATTGTAACGCATTAGAAGTAAGTGTCCGCAGCAGTGCCGGTCAGTCGTGGATCAGTGACCCGTGTTTGTGTTTGTCTCAGGTGACCGGGACTCCTCTGCAGGACAGTGAGATGACCGCTGAGGTGATATTTCTGAATCCTCTGCTCTCTCCGCTCAAGAACTGCTCCGTCACGCTCACCGGCAGCGGTCTGCTCAAACAAACAGAGCAATCCAAGTGAGTCCCAGCGTCACTGAACTTATCATCTGTTTCTTACGGTCTTTTTCATTTCCCTCTGATGATTTCATTTTGACTTTATTTTGAAGTTACTTACTTTTTAATTCAGTTATTTACTTTACTTAATTGAATAATAATAATAATTTATTACATTTTTAGTAAGCTTTTTAAAGATTTATTTGACATTTTTATTTTTAAAACATTTTTAACATTTAACATTCAGTTTTATTTTGATTGTTGTAATTTAAAATTATTTACATTTAATTTAATAAATTGTAATAATTTTTTACATTTTTATGATTTAATTCCTATGTTTTGCTTTATTAATTTTTTTATTTTCCTCATTTGTAAGTCGCTTTGGATAAAAGCGTATGCTAAATAACTAAACGTAAATGTAAAGTTATTTACTTTTAATTTAATACACACATTTTAGTAATGTTTTAAGATTCACTTTCATTTGACATTTTTATGATTTGATTTCTAGTGTTTTATTTTGATTGTTTTTTTTAAAGTTATTTACTTTTAATTTAATAAATACATTTTTTGTATATTGTAAAGATTTTTTCAATTGACAATATTATTTAATTTATTTTTATTTTTAAAGTGTTTTATTATGATATTTTTTTTTGAAAGTTTTAGGATTATTAATTTTAATTTTATATTTTTATTATTTAATTATTGTTTTATTTTGATGTTTTTTTTTGTTTTTTTTTTTAGTTATTTACTTTTAATTTAATAAATACATTTTTTTGTATTTAGTAAAGCTTTTTTCAATTGACACGTTAATTTATTTTTATTTTTAGTGTTTTATTTTGAAATTATGATGATTTAATACATTTTTACAAAGTTTTTCACACATTTTTGTAATTTTTTAAGATTCACTTTCATTTGACATTAGTTTTTTTATTTAAAGTTATATACTTTTAATTTAATAAATACATATTTAGTATTTTGTAAAGCTTTTTTCAATTGACACTTTATTATTTAATTTATTTTTAATAAAAAAAAATATGATTTAATAAATTTTCTGAAAGTTTTAGGATTATTAATTTTTTATTTTACATTTTTGTTATTTAATATTTTTTTTATCTTGATGGTTTTAATTTAAAATGATTTAAAAGTTACTTTTTTTTTGTACCACGTAACATTATTAGACATTTTATTAGCCTTTCATCAAAGTCACAAAGCCTGATGTAGAGCAGATCAGTGAGAGTATACAGGAGTGATGGTTCAGGGGACACATGATGAAGTGTTTGTGTTCATCAGCACCGTGGAGCTCGGTCCGGGTCAGAGAATCACGCTGAGGGTCACCTTCAAGCCCTACAGAGTCGGACCCAAGAAACTAGTGGCTAACTTCGACAGCTGCACCTTCAGAGACATTAAAGCCAGTGTGGACATCAACGTGCGTCCGTCACTGAAGGGCTTCCTCAGCTTCAGCCGATAGAACCAGAACCAGAACCAGAACCAGCAGTTACACCACTTCAGCCGATAGAACCAGAACCAGAACCAGCAGTTACACCACTTCAGCCGATAGAACCAGAACCAGAACCAGCAGTTACACCACTTCAGCCGATAGAACCAGAACCAGAACCAGCAGTTACACCACTTCAGCCGATAGAACCAGAACCAGAACCAGCAGTTACACCACTTCAGCTTTACTTGTACAACAACATCACAATCATCATCTAAACAGCTCAACTGTGTTTAATCACAATAAATAAACATTTAAACCAAAAAGTCTGCTGATTTAATAAAGGAGGTTTTGAGTGATTATATGAATCACGAGCATAAACAGATGTTATGAATAATGTGAAAACATCACTAAATATTTAGTGCCATCAAATGATTAATCACATCCAAAATAAAAGTTTTTGTTTACATATATGTGTGCTGTGTTTATTTATTAAGTATATATAAATACACACACATATATTTTGAAAATATTTACATGTATATTATATTATATATAAATGTTTAATATATAAACATAACATTGTTCTTAAATATATACATGCGTGTGTGTGTGTATTCATAAATACACACATATTATGAAAATATTTACATGTATATACATTTATATTATTATATTTTAGATTATATATAAATGTGTTTAATATATAAAACTAACATTTTTTTTAATATACATGCATGTTTGTATTTATATTTATATATATATACACAGTACACACATTATGTAAACAAAAACTTATTTTGGATGTAATTAATTGTTTGACAGCACTAATATATATAAATACACACATACATGTATATATTTCAGAAAATAAGGTTATGTTTATATATTAAATATAATGTAAATGCATGTAAATATTTTTTAAATATATAATATATGTGTGTGCTGTGTTTATTTATTATGTTTATGGGTCAAAGACGTTAAGATGTCTGCATCAAAAAAGTGATTTTATGTTCATAAAAAGCACATTAAATGTAAGTAAAGTCTACTTTTAAGGTTTCAAATAAGTTTTTGGAGAATAAAATGTCAAAATTTGGTTGAAATAATGTTTCATTGTTATTCAGTGTAACAATATTTATGT
Source organism: Aspiorhynchus laticeps (assembly GCA_023376895.1). Lineage (NCBI taxonomy): Eukaryota > Metazoa > Chordata > Actinopteri > Cypriniformes > Cyprinidae > Aspiorhynchus > Aspiorhynchus laticeps. The sequence continues at coordinate 1,480,334 of CM041803.1, forward strand.
GAAAATTCAAACAACATGCTTATTCTGACTTGTACATATTAAAATATATAAAATAATAAAGCAGCATATTAAATTTTATTGTGTTTTAAATGAGTAAAAAATTATTACTGACAAATGGGTGAAACTTAGGATAGTGGCACGTTTTAAAAATGTAAAATTACAACTAATTAGTATTTGGGCTGAAAGCAATTAGTCTTTTAATATGTCATAAATTGATTTTTGTTGTAAATATGCCTGATAAGATTGTTACACTGAATGATATTTTAGTGGCTGTCTTCTGTAAATCAGGGGAAAATGTATGATATTTATTTTTTGCTCAGAAATACAAAAACAAAATTGCAATTAAATTAAACGGAAAACTTTTTAATTTTTTGGGGGAAAAAACAACAATTTAAAGCAGTATTACACTTATTGTTTTTATACTTAAACCCTTTTTTCCTCTTTGACGCTTATATAAATACACACATATATATTTTGAAAATATTTACATGTATATACATTTATATTATATATAAATGTTTAATATATAAACATAAGATTTTTCTTAAATATATACATGCATGTGTGTGTATTTATAAATACACACATAGTATATATTTTGAAAATATTTACATTTATATTATATATAAATGTGTTTAATATGTAAACATAACATTGTTTTTCTTAAATATACATGCATGTGTTTGTATTTATATATACATAATAAATATACACAATTTATGTTTGACAGCACTAATATATATATAAATACACACACATGCATGTATATATTTCAGAAAAATAGGTTATGTTTATATATTAAATATAATGTAAATGCATGTAAATATTTTCAAAAATACATACTGTAATGTGTGTGTATTTATATATACATAATTAATATACACAGAACACACACATATATTATGCAAACAAAAACTTTTATTTTTTATATGTGATTAATCATTTGACAGCACTAGTAAATATGCAGAATAAAGTCATATCAGAGGTCAAGCGTCTGTGAGCATCATATATTGCAGCATCGTTCAGAAAGATGGAGTAATTGATAATTTTGTGAAATCTGGGTAAAGTTCAGACTCATAGAAACACGTTCAGCGTTCTGAGATCCATCAGCGTGAAGAAGAGAACTGAACCTGGTTTAACTCTACGAGCCGCAGTCGCTCAGCAGGGATCGGATCTTCTCCAGATTGTGTTCCACGGCGCCGCTCAGAAACTCCACCCAACACACATCAGCCTCCACACAGACATGACTGGACCTGATTGAGACACCGTCACATCGTGAGGAGCGGAGGACAAACCCCACACCATTCTTTATGTATTTTAATCACACCCTAAATATATGTTATAAACAGTGACGCTCAATTGAGATTGAAAATATATTTACTTTCTCCCTCATATACCAAAATATATTTCAGGGGCAAGAAAACATTACAATAATCCACATTTAGGCTTAATTCATTACTTATTTTTATTAAAGTGTGTTATGTGTTCACGTGTTATAGACACCAAAACATCAAATATGAACGTCTTTGAAGACATATGGAGAGCAAAATATGTCTTTTTTTTAAAAAAAAATACATTTATATATTCAAAAATATAAAAAATAGCCACCTTGGCGTTCAAAAGTTTGAAAACAGTACATTTTTAATGTTTTTTAAAGAATTGAGCTCATCAAGGCTCCATATATTTTTTTTTAAAATACAGTAATATTGTGAAATATTATTAGGATTTAAAATAACAGTTTTCTATTTAAATATACTTTCAAATATAATTTATTACGGTGATGAAATGCTGATTTTTCACATCCAGTTTTAAATCTCAGACAATTTCTATTTTGATTAAATGCTGTTCTTTTGAACTTTCTATTCATCAAAGAATCCTGAAAAAGTATCACGTTCATAAAAATATTAAACTATTTCCAACATTAATAATAAATCAGTATATTATAATGATTTCTGAAGATCATGTGACACTGAAGACTGGAGTAATGATGCTGAAAATACAGATTTGATCACAGAAATAAATTACAGTTTAATATATATTCACATAGAAAACAGCTATATTACATTTTAATAATATTTCACTGTTTTACTGCATTTTTGATCAAATAAATTCAGCCTTGATGAGCAGAAGAGACTTCTGACTGGCAGTATACACTGGTAAGAAGTATATATTTACATATATATAGTGAAACATTTTAGCAAATATATTTTTGGCCATTTTTTGTATATATAAAAATAGATTTTTTTGGCATATGGGACGTGACTGATGTGGGAAAAATTATGAAGGGTGGAAGAAAAGAATGGAAATGTGTGACTGTGCAAAACATTAATAATAATAATAATTATAACATTGTCTCTCTTTAACAGCGTTCAGTTATCATGTTCAGGCAGACTAGTGATTATCGTCTTACCTGGTGATCTCCAGCACTTTCTTCAGCACACACACCAGCTTACACACCTACAGTGAAGAATCACATCATTCATGAGCACTGGAGACTATTACACACACACACACACACACACACACACACACACACACACTCACACCAGCTTACACACCTACAGTGAAGAATCACATCATTCATGAGCACTGGAGACTATTACAGCCAAACACACACACACACAGAGGAGACACACACACACGCACACACACACACACACACACTCACACCAGCTTACACACCTACAGTGAAGAATCACATCATTCATGAGCACTGGAGACTATTACACACACACACACACAGAGGAGACACACACACACGCATACACACACACACGCATACACACACACACTCTCTCTCTCTCTCTCTCACTCACTCACTCACACACACTCTCACTCACTCACTCACTCACTCACACACACTCACTCACTCTCACTCT
>CM041803.1:1490712-1503212 GCA_023376895.1 Aspiorhynchus laticeps
GTCACATATGCGATCATTGACTTGATTTTTAATTTAATGGAGTATGAATTGAATATTGTAATTTTGTAAAAACACCCTGCTCAGGGACTGCAGATGCTTGTCCCTGTATAAATAAATCAAATAAACAAACAAACATGTTTGGATGGAAACACAGCTACTGACATGAACTCAACAGAAACTGAGTCATATAACCTGCACATATTGATAAAGATCACATGCTATATTAAAAAACAATCTTCATTTAGCCATAAGAGTGTTGTAGATGATCTCTGACCTGCTCCATCTCCTCCAAAGCATCTTTGACCAAACCAACACATGACGTCAAGACGCTCAACACGGCACTGCGGTTATCTGAGGAACAACACATAAAACCAGAAGAATACACACTTAACAACAAAATCAGCTGAACTCAAACACTGAACACTTACTGTGATATGAATTCATGTTATTGTTCTTTATGATCGTGTAGATAAACTCAATATATGAACATTTATAATGGTGTTTGTCTTCTGCAAACACTCAAAATCACGTCTAATTTCTCCAAAAGAGGCAGATTGTTCAGTCATGACATAAAACATGGTGTGTTTACAAAGAATCGAGTGCTGATTTAATGTATGAGTGATGAGTTATTATATCTGAATCTAAACAACAACACTGCTTTTTCAGTAGAGCTGCTTATCACTGAATATTAAACTGAAACGAATCAACACTGAATTGATCTGAATAATGACTCTATTGTCTTCTGTAGAGCTGCTTCTCATATATTCTCATCATTGATTCTGCTTTGAGACAATCTGTATTGTATAAAGAGCTATAGAAATAAATGTGACTTGATCCACGATTCTGGATAAATTGATTTTTTTTTTTAATGGAGGTTGTAGTTCTCTCACAATTCTGAAGAAAAAATATTAGACAACTAAACAAAATCTGATGGAATTTATGAATGGAAAGATTCAATGACTCACTCAAGATTCACTCGGTTCATTACTGGATGAATCAGTGTTTTTGAATCAATCTCTTGAATGAATGATTCAATGACTCACTCAAGATTGACTCGTTTCATTACTGGATGAATCGGTGTTTTTGAATCAATCTCTTGAATGAATGATTCAATGACTCACTCAAGATTGTCTCGTTTCATTACTGGATGAATCGGTGTTTTTGAATCAATCTCTTGAATGAATGATTCAATGACTCACTCAAGATTGACTCGTTTCATTACTGGATGAATCAGTGTTTTTGAATCAATCTCTTGAATGAATGACTCACTGACTCACTCAAGATTCACTCGTTTCATTACTGGATGAATCAGTGTTTTTGAATCAATCTCTTGAATGAATGATTCAATGACTCACTCAAGATTGTCTCGTTTCATTACTGGATGAATCGGTGTTTTTGAATCAATCTCTTGAATGAATGATTCAATGACTCACTCAAGATTGACTCGTTTCATTACTGGATGAATCGGTGTTTTTGAATCAATCTCTTGAATGAATGATTCAATGACTCACTCAAGATTCACTCGTTTCATTACTGGATGAATCAGTGTTTTTGAATCAATCTCTTGAATGAATGATTCAATGACTCACTCAAGATTCACTCGTTTCATTACTGGATGAATCAGTGTTTTTGAATCAATCTATTGAATGAATGATTCAATGACTCACTCAAGATTCACTCGTTTCATTACTGGATGAATCGGTGTTTTTGAATCAATCTATTGAATGAATGATTCAATGACTCACTCAAGATTCACTCGTTTCATTACTGGATGAATCGGTGTTTTTGAATCAATCTATTGAATGAATGATTCAATGACTCACTCAAGATTCACTCGTTTCATTACTGGATGAATCAGTGTTTTTGAATCAATCTCTTGAATGAATGATTCAATGACTCACTCAAGATTCACTCGTTTCATTACTGGATGAATCGGTGTTTTTGAATCAATCTCTTGAATGAATGATTCAATGACTCACTCAAGATTCACTCGTTTCATTACTGGATGAATCGGTGTTTTTGAATCAATCTCTTGAATGAATGATTCAATGACTCACTCAAGATTGACTCGTTTCATTACTGGATGAATCGGTGTTTTTGAATCAATCTCTTGAATGAATGATTCAATGACTCACTCAAGATTGACTCGTTTCATTACAGGATGAATCGGTGTTTTTGAATCAATCTCTTGAATGAATGATTCAATGACTCACTCAAGATTGACTCGTTTCATTACTGGATGAATCGGTGTTTTTGAATCAATCTCTTGAATGAATGATTCAATGACTCACTCAAGATTGACTCGTTTCATTACTGGATGAATCGGTGTTTTTGAATCAATCTCTTGAATGAATGATTCAATGACTCACTCAAGATTGACTCGTTTCATTACTGGATGAATCGGTGTTTTTGAATCAATCTCTTGAATGAATGATTCAATGACTCACTCAAGATTGACTCGTTTCATTACTGGATGAATCAGTGTTTTTGAATGAATGATTCAATGACTCACTCAAGATTCACTCGTTTCATTACTGGATGAATCAGTGTTTTTGAACGAATCTCTTGAATGAATGATTCAATGACTCACTCAAGATTGACTCGTTTCATTACTGGATGAATCAGTGTTTTTGAATGAATGATTCAATGACTCACTCAAGATTCACTTGTTTCATTACTGGATGAATCAGTGTTTTTGAATGAATCTCTTGAATCAATGATTCAATGACTCACTGATTCAGATGTGCACGGCCAAATATCTTTCGGTTCTGCATTATTCCAGAGGTGAATTACTCTAGTACTAGTTAGTAGCCGTCAAACCTTTCGGCAGCTGGTTAAAGTGGTCACACGCGGCCCAGACGCCTCCGGTGGACATCAGCTGCTCCTGCGAGAGACTGAGGAGAACACATGAGGAGAACACTCTCGTACACAGTGTATAGAGACACATGAGAACATGATGTGAATATAACACAACCTTTCTCCAGGAGAGGAGAGAATGACCTCCAGCAGCTGAGCGAGTCCATCCAGCGCCTCCACCGTGGCGTCTCTGACCGTCTTCCTCAGCGTGATTCCTGCAGAACACAACACACGCGCTTCACTCGGTCACATCGGTGTTACCAACTGAGCAATTTTGTTGTTAAATTAAGCAGCTTTTCAGACCACCCTAGCAAAGATTTCTTCCAAAAGCACCTGGCAACAAATTTAGCAATTTTTAACATTTATTTTGCAACTTTTGATAAGTGACTCAGACAATAAAAAGCACATTTTCCATCAAAATTACACAAAAAGAAAACCAAAGATGTCTCGCAGTACACACATCACATGAACTGAGTTAGCTGCTATATGTAGGGCCGTATGAAATCAGTTTTATTTTTTTCTAAATTCATTTTTTTCCGTTTTAATTTTTGATTAATGATATAAGTGACAGTAAAGATATTTACACTTATTATGAAGTACTCATATTTCAAATAAAATGCTGTTCTTTAACTGAGAACCATTATACCAATAAAAAACCATTATTAATAATTGATCACAAATAATAACTGATAATAATTAAGCAGCATTAGAATGATTTCTGAAGGGACTCTGAAGACTGGAGTAATGATGCTGAAAATACAGCTTTTGATCACAGAAATAAATTACAGTTTAACACATATTCACATAGAAAACAGTTATTTAAAATAGTAAAAATATTTCACAATTTTACTGCTTTTGCCGCACTTTAGATCAAATAAATGCAGGCTTGATGAGCAGAAAAGACTTCTTTAAAATCGTACTGTTCAAAAACCTTTGACTGCTAGTGTATGTTAGTGTCTAGAGATATCAACTAGCTGGTTGTCATAGTTACCTTGGCTCTTTGGTAACCAAAAATAAACCGTAGTCAACGTCAACACGCTCTTCTGAACAGATTCGGCTATTTTCACACAACCCTGGAGCGAGAGAACCAGAACAACACCGTTACAGACGCAGAAAACACAGCACAGGTGACAGCTAGAGCTATACTCATATTATGAAGGGGTCAAAGGTCAGTCTGAAGGGGTCAAAGGTCAGTCTGAAGGGGTCAAAGGTCAGTCTGAAGGGGTCAAAGGTCAGTCTGAAGGGGTCAAAGGTCCGTCTGAACGGGTCAAAGGTCCGTCTGAAGGGGTCGAAGGTCTGTCTGAAGGGGTCGAAGGCCAGTCTGAAGGGGTCAAAGGTCAGCCTGAACGGGTCAAAGGTCCGTCTGAAGGGGTCAAAGGTCCGTCTGAACGGGTCGAAGGTCCGTCTGAAGGGGTCGAAGGCCAGTCTGAAGGGGTCAAAGGTCAGTCTGAAGGGGTCGAAGGCCAGTCTGAAGGGGTCGAAGGTCCGTCTGAAGGGGTCAAAGGTCAGTCTGACCGGGTCAAAGGTCCGTCTGACCGGGTCAAAGGTCAGCCTGAACGGGTCAAAGGTTAGTCTGAACGGGTCAAAGGTCAGACTGAAGGGGTCAAAGGTCCGTCTGAACGGGTCAAAGGTCAGCCTGAACGGGTCAAAGGTCCGTCTGAACGGGTCAAAGATCAGTCTGAAGGGGTCAAAGGTCAGCCTGAACGGGTCAAAGGTCAGCCTGAACGGGTCAAAGGTTAGTCTGAACGGGTCAAAGGTCAGACTGAAGGGGTCAAAGGTCCGTCTGAACGGGTCAAAGGTCAGCCTGAACGGGTCAAAGGTCCGTCTGAACGGGTCAAAGGTCCGTCTGAACGGGTCAAAGGTCCGTCTGAACGGGTCAAAGATCAGTCTGAAGGGGTCAAAGGTCAGTCTGAACGGGTCAAAGATCAGTCTGAAGGGGTCAAAGGTCCGTCTGAACGGGTCAAAGGTCAGCCTGAACGGGTCAAAGGTTAGTCTGAACGGGTCAAAGGTCAGTCTGAAGGGGTCAAAGGTCCGTCTGAACGGGTCAAAGGTCCGTCTGAACGGGTCAAAGATCAGTCTGAAGGGGTCAAAGGTCCGTCTGAACGGGTCAAAGGTCAGCCTGAACGGGTCAAAGATCAGTCTGAACGGGTCAAAGGTCCGCCTGAACGGGTCAAAGGTTAGTCTGAACGGGTCAAAGGTCCGTCTGAACGGGTCAAAGATCAGTCTGAAGGGGTCAAAGGTCCGTCTGAACGGGTCAAAGGTCAGTCTGAAGGGGTCAAAGGTCAGCCTGAAGGGGTCAGACGCACCTCCTCTGACGGCAGCGGCGGCTTCGAGAACATCACGCTGAGTTTCGTTGCTTCTTGAGACGCTGATTTAACCGCTTCATCTGTGAAATGATGAAAAACAGTCATTATGAAGTCAAACCATATTCAGATGAAAGATGATCATCATCATAAACACTGAACTCATAATCTCCCAGAAGTTTGACAAGCTGAACATCCCGCTGCATTCATTCGACTCTCCATCTGAAATCATACAAAGACATAAAACATTCATAAATCAGTCATTACAGTCATGTCCGTTTAATATTTAGAGTATCTTAATATGTGGAATATTAAACATTATATCAATATAAACACCGTAGAACAACTTCAGTTACCTGAGACTTTAACGATAACTCTAGTAATCTTCAGTATTTTTGAAGTGCTGTCAAAAGATTAATCACCATTAACCCCTTAACTGCCACCGTATACGGGACGCCTAAGTTTACTTCACTATATTACAATTAAATCCTAATGTAATCATGACAAACTATACATCCTTGGAAAGGCCTAAGACTCCTAAATAGATATTTGTTGTTACAAATGATGTAGTAACAGTAATAGATTAATTTATGACAAGAGTGCACCAAGCGTCTGATAAATCTACATCATAACAGTTCTGAGCTTCGTCACAAAAAGTCTTTATATCCTTACCTTTTTCCATATCACGTTTTAGCAATCATCATAAGTTATATACCATTTGAAAGCTTAAAATCTCAAAATTCATCCCGTGAAAACCATTTTGAAATCAAACATTGCGTTACCATAGAAACGGTACTTCATAATGTTTTAGGCTCCTCCCCCTTAGCGGCGGTTCATATTACAAAATGCATTACGGTCTTTTAGAATCAAAACGTTTTATAATTTTGACAAAATACATATTGTTGGAAAGGTCTGAGTCTCAAGAATCCATATGTGGTGGTTATTGTGTTATAGATGTAATATTGAGAGAGAAATGTATAGATTTGTGACAGAAATGCATCAAAATAAAACTCAATGGAGTTTGAATGGCACCCGGTGGCTGTTTGTGGTATAACGCCTAAACAAAATTGCATATGAACCTCAATTTTTTTTATATCAACTTCAAATTTGGAACACAACTTATGTAGACATATGGCTTTCATTGTATAGCAATTTTGGATTTTTAACAATTTTTTTAAATATTTATTTTCTATAAAATAAAATAAAAATAGTATAATACATTTTCTTTACAGTAAATTTAAACTTCTATAACTTTTTAATACTTTAATTTTATTAAATGATTTCACGTCTGTAATAATCTGCTAATTGTTTTCTTTAAAAAGAGACCAACCGTAGGTCTGTATTCAAAAGCGTTCATGAATTATAATAATTTAAGTTTGGATATTGCACTTTCTCGTGAATTTTTAAAAATGGGGATGAAGTTAAGGGGTTAATCGCATCCAAAATAAAAGTCTTTGTTTACATGATATATGTATCTGTACTGTGTATATTTATTATGTATATATACATACAAACACATGCATGTATATATTTAAGAAAAATATGTTATGTTTATATATTAAATATATTTAGATATAATATAATAATATGAATATATAAATGCATAAACATGTAAATATTTTCAAAAATATATACTGTATGTGTGTGTATTTATATATACATAATAAATATACACAGTACACATTAATATATTATGTAAACAAAGACTTTTATTTTGGATGCGATTAATCGCGATTAATCGTTTGACAGCACTACACTTCATCATGTCTGTTAAATGACAGTAAACATCATAACTAGAACACTAACCTGCTAACTACCGCCTCTTAGCATCAGAAAGGATGTAAACACGATTGTTTTCAGTCAGTAAGTTTAATGTGAGTTTATGTTGTTTACATTGGAGTGAATGTGTTTGTAGCGCTGTTAGCCGTCACACAAACACAGCTCAAGTCTGTCGTTCAATAACGTGACAGGATCCCATCTTACCTCTCACTCGATCCCTGCTGCATCTCACCGAGTTACAGAGGTTTCGTAGCGGCAGCAGAGCATCTGGACGTGTGTTATCAGCGCTCATGACTCGGGTCGCGTCTGACTCGTGGAGCCGCGGAACGAATGTCAGGCGGAACTAAAGATCGAGTTAATGTCGCGCCGGAACGATTCCGTGCCGCACCGCACGGGTTTGTTTACATATGGAGTTATTTAAAATATTATAAATAATTAAACATGTTAAATAAAATTATACGTGTAAAATCAACGTTCTACACTTTTTTAAAAAAGATATGTAGGGCGTCGTGCAACAACTGATCAAAAATACAACCAAAACAGTACAATTTTGAAATATTTTTACTATTTAAAATAATATTTTCTATTTGAATATGTTTTAAAATATAGTTTATTGCTGTGATTTCAAAGCTGATCATTACTACAGTCACATGATCCTCAGAAATCAGTCTAATATCTGATTTGCTGCTTAAAAACATTTATTATTATTATTATTATTATTAATATTATTATGTTAGAGTAGATTTTTTCAGGTTTCTTTGATGAATAGAAAGCATTAGAACAGTGTTTATCTGAAATAGAAATCTTTTGTATCATTATAAATGTCTTTATCATCATTGAATATATTTTTTTATATATTTAGTGTTATTTAAAATATGACAAATAATGAAATATTTTAAATTATACAATTAAAAATCAAAATAAACCCACGTTCTGCACTGTTTTACAGATATTTAGCATCTGACATTAACAAAACTGACTTAATATAACACTTAATAATAACAGTCAGAAATATGATATTATGACATATGAAAATGACATTTAACAATGGACCCCCCCCCAAAAAAAAAAAAAATTTTTTTTTTTTTTTTTTTTTATAAATTAAATATATAAATAAGTAAAAATAAAATAGAATACATAAATAAATATATATACATATTTAGGGTTTAGACACACCGAGGCCTCTTAGACTTTACATATATTGCAGCATATTTGATATTATACTTATCTCGTACCATTTTGGTGTAATCTTTGATGACCAGCTGACCTTCAAAGAGCACATTGCAAAGACCGCTCGATCTTGCAGGTTTGCGCTACACAACATCAGAAAGACCAGGTCATTCCTAACAGAGCACTTCTTGTCCAGGCCCTTGTCGTTTCTAGGCTGGACTACTGCAATGCTCTTCTGGCTGGTCTTCCATCAAACGCAATCAAACCTCTACAAATGATTCAGAATGCAGCGGCACGACTGGTCTTCAATGAGCCCAAAAGAACCCATGTTACACCTCTCTTCATCTCACTGCACTGGCTACCAGTGGCAGCTCGCATCAAGTTCAAGACACTGATGCTTGCATACAGAACGACCACAGGCTCAGCACTACTTCCACTCACTATTATGAATCTACATCCCCTCCAGAAGTCTGAGATCTGCTAGTGAGCGACGCCTTGTGGTACCATCACAGAGAGGCTCAAAATCACTCTCCAGAACATTCTCCTTCACCGTTCCTGGATGGTGGAATAATCTTCCCACCCCTATCCGGATTGCTGGATCCCTGTCAATCTTCAAGCAACAACTGAAGACTCGTCTCTTTCGGCACTACTTGACTTCATCCTAAACTTGATAAAAAAAAAAAAAAAAAACTTTATCTTTCTCTCCTTCCCTTGCTAGCTTGTACTTATTTGAACAATGACTGAGACTTGGTGTTACGAGCACTTCCTCTGTCTGATTGCCTCTTCAAGATGAATTGCTTTATGTACTCCCCAATTGTAAGTCGCTTTGGATAAAAGCATCTGCCAAATGACTAAATGAAAATGTAAATGTAAATGTATTCTCTGGAGTAGCCTACCATGTCAAATACTATTATAAATGAATATGTGACCCTGGAGCACAAAACCAGTCATAAGGGTCAATTTTATGAAATTGAGATGTATGCATCATCTGAAAGATGAATAAATAGCTTTCCATTGATGTATGGTTTGTTATGATAGAACAATATTTGTAAATCTGGAATCTGAGGGTGCAAAAAAATCTAAATATTGAGAAAATCACCTTTAATGAAGTTCTTAGCAATGCATATTACTAATCAAAAATTACGTTTACGGTAGGAAATTTACAAAATATCTTCATGGAACATGATCTTAATATCCTAATGATTTTTGGCATAAAAGAAAAATGTATAATTTTTAGCCATACAATGTATTGTTGGCTATTGCTACAAATATACCTGTGTTACTTATGACTGCTTTTGTGCTGCAGGGACATGTATGATCCATCACATGGTTTAAAATAAAGATGCATGATTGACATTGATCTAAATAATAACACCGTAGAGCTGCTTTACAGCTAAATTGATGATTGTATAACATTAACACTGTTATATTCCTGTGGAGCTGCTTTAAAACTATCTATATCATATCAATGCTGTAAACACATGTGGCTCGAGGCTGTGAGCTGCATTTGTGTTCATGGAAACATGGGATTGTTCATAACTATATCATAACTGCTGGTAAACGATGATCAAATGCTCACACGCTGAATTATATCAGTCTTCAATGTGTGTGTCACGTAAACATGTTCTCATTGAGTTCAGTGCAGCGTTGACAGCTTTTCACACCACCCTAGCAATGATTTCTTCCTAAAGCACTTAGCAACACATTTAGACATTTTTAACATTTATTTGGCACTTTTAGCAACTTTTGATAAGTGACTCGGACAATAAAAAGCACATTTTCCATCTAAATTACACAAAAAGAGAAAACCAAAGATGCCTCGCAGTATAAACATCACGTGAACAGAGCTAGCTGCTATTTGTAATTGTTAAATTTAATAATAATTGTTAATTTATGATACACTTTGTTAGCAGCTTGTACCTGTGATTGTTGATCAGTTATTACACTGTAAGAAAAATGCAAAATATTCTAGTAATTTTCCAGGATATTATCATTATAATCCAAAAACACAATGTGTGATTTAAAATACAGGTAAAAAACAATACGTAAAATTATTTCATATTAACATAACGTGTAGTATTGTTAACTAGCCATTAAAAAAACTTGTGTAAGTGTTCAGTATATTCAATGTATTTAAAAATACAGTTAATATTAAGCGTATTATGTTACAAACAAATCTGAATTAAGTTAAACATATATAAAAGATATATGTTTTGCTGAGATTTGATGTTGTGACAATTTTGCGCCGTGATTACGCGATGACGTCACCGCGCGATGACGTCACAACGTCATTTAGCAACTTTAAAAAATAAATAAATAATTTTTTTTTTTTTCGATTTTTAGCAACAAATTGACCTTCATTTACCAACTTAAAAAAAAATATATACATATGTTTTGCTGAGATTTGATGTTGTGACAATTTTGCGCCGTGATTACGCGATGACGTCACCGCGCGATGACGTCACAACGTCATTTAGCAACTTGGAAAAAAAAAAAAAAAAAAAAAAAAAATTCAATTTTTAGGAACAAATTGACCTTAATTTACCAACTTAAAAAAAAAAAAAATTTGACCTTCCTGTAGCAACTTTCTCTGAAATGAGTTGTCAGCACTGCGGGTCACTGAATATCACGTCACATTCTGCTCCTCATCATATCAGTCGCTTCAGCAGGAGTTCATCTGCAGAACTCAGAAGGGTATCAGTGAATGTGTTACGGTGTTATCTTCAATACACACAGTCAGCACTGCAGTGACGTGTGCTGAACGCTGTAAATGATCAACAGAACTCAAAGTCTGTTTAGTTATGTATATGACAGAAAGGGAGTTTTTCAATGTGGATAAATTGCTGTTCATCATTTCTGATGTGTTTAATTTTATTTAATGAGTTTTTAACCTCATTTTTATGAGAAGTGAATCGCACTGGAGCTACATGAACTAACACACAAAATATAAACATCTGCTCTCCAGAAAGCATTATAAGTGAGTCTGGAGCACAAAAGCAGGTATGTATGTAATAACCAACAATACATTGTATGGGTCAAAATTATCAATGTTTCTTGTATGACAAAAATCATTAGGATATTAAGTAAATATCATGTTCCATGAAGATATTTTGCAAATTTCCTACCATAAACATAATTTTTGATTAGTAATATGCATTGCTAAGAACAACTTTAAAGCTGATTTTCTCAATATTTAGATTTTTTTGCACCCTCAGATTCCAGATTTTCAAATATTGTCCTATCATAACAAACCATACATCAATGGAAACATATTTATTCAGCTTTCAGATGATGCATACATCTCAATTTCACAAAATTGACCCTTATGACTGTTTTTGTGCTCCAGGGTCACATATCAGTGATATTCACTGATATTAAATATCACTGTTCAAATTTCTTATATCTATCCGTTACATGTGCACTGTACAATCCTAATCTTTTCACTCATTAATCTGAAATATTTATTTGTCCTTTTTAAACCCTAATGCTTTCAATGTTTAGTGTGGTGTAAGACACAGATGTGATTGACAGCTGAAGGCTGCAGAACACACAGCTGGTCATTGACTGTATTTATCACATCTTATCAGGACACAGTTAAAGCCATCCGGTCATTATCTGTGTGTTGTTGTGCTCTTTGTGCTTTAGAGGCTCTTTAACCAGATAAGTGTGTCGTAATCTTCTTGTCTTGTTCTACATGTGTTGATGTGTTTGTTTCAGCTCATATCACGTCCCATTCCTTCACATATTTCAGTTTCAGAATCTTGTTTTTAATGGTAGCTGATGTGCAGAAAAAAGCCAAATTGTTTTTTTGTTTTTTAATATATATATAATTCCAGTTATTCATAGTCAAGCTTCTCCATGCATCTCTGAACTTCTCTTAAAGTTATGAACAAACATTTTTCCAGTAACGTTAATATAACTTTTATTCAAAGTTTTCTGGTTCACGATAATGTTTTAAAACAAATAGCACAAAAACATTTTGTTTATGGAACTTTTTTCTGACACGTTGAAGTTTGACCTTCATGTAACATTTAAAAACTGTTACAACGTGTTCTAAAAATTCAAAAGTAACGTTCCTATAATGTTTGAAAAATGATACAATGTAACGTTTAAAAAAACACAGGAAGCCAGAAATAACTTTTTCATAACTTAAATGGAATATTAGCAAAATGTTCTCAGAACATATTTTTGCTTTTAATGGCAGCTGATGTGCAGAAAAAAGCCAAATAGCTTTATATATATATATATATAATTCCTGATATTCATAAAATCTAGTCAAACGTCTCCATGCATCTCTGAACTTCTCTTAAAGTTATGAACAAATATTTTTCCAGTAACGTTAACGTTAATAGAACGTTTGTTCAAAGTTTTCTGGTTCACAATAATGTTTTT
>CM041803.1:1508212-1543212 GCA_023376895.1 Aspiorhynchus laticeps
TTGCATGATAATAACTCCAGAATAAATCCAGAAATGTAAGATATATACATCACATGATATAAATAAATCACAATTCTGAGAGATAAAGTCAGAATTATGAGGAATAAATCCAGAAATGTAAGATATATACTCAAAATTGTGAGGAAAAAGTCAGAATTGCATATAAACACTTCTAAGGAGGAGAAAAACAATTGCATGATGTTAACTCAGAATTATGAGGAATAAATCCAGAAATGTAAGATATAAACTCAAAAATGTCAGGAAAAAAAGTCAGAATTGTACGATTAAAAACTGTTTTTTTTTACCTTTTTCATATGATGAAACAGCTTTGTGTTACCAAAATAAAATCTTCGGTAACACTTTAGAATAGGGAACACTTATTAACTATGACTTTTCCCTCAATAAACTCCTCATTTGCTGCTTATTAATAGTTAATAAGCTAGTTGTTAAGTTTAGGTGTTGGGTAGGATTAGGGATGTAGAATAAAGCATTAATATGTGCTTAAGTACTACTAATAACTGGCTAATATTCTATTAATATACATGCTAATTAGCAACTAGTTAAGAGACCCTAAAATAAAGTGTTACCAAATCTTCTGCTACAAATTACATTAAAAATGATCTGATTTAAAGTGTTTCTAAGCTCTAAGGCACCAGGCCACATCATATTTTGATTTAGTTGATTTGATTTGGATAGGCTACTGTATAATTGCCACAGTATAGAGTTATTCATAAGTAATAGAGCTGCTTCATCATTGACAAACAATAGAAGAGAAATCATCAATGTGGTGATTCAACAAGTGATTCAGTGCACGAGTGAACTGTCCGAATGAATCAAACTGAATCAAACTATAACTCTGTTAGTTCAAAAAAGTGGTTCATTTGAAACTTTGACATTGCTTATGCTGATAGAAACATACACAGACATTATCAGGAACAATTACCCTCTCTATTATACAGTAATCTCCAGTGTCAGATTTATTGATAATACTTCACTAGGGCACAGCCCTATTTCACTGGAGCTTGCGCATCAGTAAAAAGAGATGCAAAAAGATTTTTTCAAATGTTTCATATTCAGGTTATATGAGTAAAGACTGAAGAGTGTGTGTGTGAAGGTCAGATCTGTGCATTGACCGGTCTCTGGTCTCTTTCTCAGCTGGCTGGCGCGCACAGACCCGCGGGACGTGGCTCGTGTGGAGAGTAAGACGGTGATCGTGACGCCGGAGCGGCGAGACACGGTTCCCTCTCCACGAGACGGCGGGGTCAGTCAGCTCGGACGCTGGATGTCCCCGGAGGAATGGGACACAGCCATGAACCTGCGCTTCCCGGGATGCATGAAAGGTAGAGACGCAGCAGACGCTCGGCCTGCAGTGATACCGTACCGTAACGTCATCTTACAGTTTTTTACAATTAACTAGGACACATTTCTAACTTCCTAACCAGTTACTTTTAAAAGTAATGCGTTACAATGTTGCGTTACTCCCTTAAAAAAGTAACTAATTACGTTACTTAGCTATTTTTTATGGAAAGCAATGCGTTACAATATTGTGTTACTCCCTAAAAAGGTAACTAATTACATAATTACGTTACTTAGTTACTTTTTATGGAAAGCAATGCGTTACAATATTGCGTTACTCCCTTAAAAAAGTAACTAATTACGTTACTTAGTTACTTTTTATGGAAAGTAATGCGTTACAATATTGCGTTACTCCCTTAAAAAAGTAACTAATTACGTTACTTAGTTACTTTTTATGGAAAGTAATGC
Organism: Aspiorhynchus laticeps; assembly: GCA_023376895.1. Taxonomy (NCBI): domain Eukaryota; kingdom Metazoa; phylum Chordata; class Actinopteri; order Cypriniformes; family Cyprinidae; genus Aspiorhynchus; species Aspiorhynchus laticeps. Next base: position 1,509,977 of record CM041803.1, read on the forward strand.
GTTACAATATTGCGTTACTCCCTTAAAAAAGTAACTAATTACGTTACTTAGTTACTTTTTATGGAAAGCAATGCGTTACAATATTGCGTTACTCCCTAAAAAAGTAACTAATTACGTTACTTAGTTACTTTTTATGGAAAGTAATGCGTTACAATATTGCGTTACTCCCTAAAAAAGTAACTAATTACGTTACTTAGTTACTTTTTATGGAAAGCAATGCGTTACAATATTGCGTTACTCCCTAAAAAAGTAACTAATTACGTTACTTAGTTACTTTTTATGGAAAGTAATGCGTTACAATATTGCGTTACTCCCTTAAAAAGTAACTAATTACGTTACTTAGCTACTTTTTATGGAAAGTAATGCGTTACAATATTGCATTACTCCCTTAAAAAAGTAACTAATTACGTTACTTAGTTACTTTTTATGGAAAGTAATGCGTTACAATATTGCGTTACTCCCTAAAAAAGTAACTAATTACGTTACTTAGTTACTTTTTATGGAAAGTAATGCGTTACGTTACTTCTGCGTTACTTTTTCAAACTGGGCAGGGCTTGCTTTTTTGTTTTTATAATATAAAAAAGTTCTATTTTTGGCAAACGTAAAAGCCCTTTCACACCAAAAGTGAAAAGAATAAGCCTCAGGCTGAAGAGAAAGTAAATTCACGTCTGTACAGTAGAACGCAGAAGAAGAAAGTTCAACACACTTCAGCAATAAATAAAAAGAAAAGTTGCATTTCGCTGTTTTTATTAATTTTGAGGAATACTGAATCTGTGTTTTTTTTTTTATTAATGCATAATAAATTAATGCATGTTCACATTTCTTCTAGAGCTACAGTAATATCTTACTCCTGATTTCTCTCAACATGGGGACAGAAGAGCTGTCAAACACTAAATGGGAAAAAAGTAACTCTTATTTAAAAAGTAACTCAGATATTTTCTTGTAAGTTAAAAAGTAATGCGTTACTTTACTAGTTACTTGAAAAAAGTAATCTGATTACATAACTCGTGTTACTTGTAATGCATTACCCCCAGCACTGCTCCTAACCATCTTTCAACTCAACAAATTCACTTTCAAAATGCACTAAAACTACCAAAACACTTCATTAATGTCTTAAATCAAGTCATTCTAGCAGCAAACAAACATGCAACTACTTTGATAGTATTTGATTTTTTACATTCAGAATATTTTTTTATATATTGCTGCAGAAATGTTGCAAATTTCATTTTTGTACTGTGCTAGGATTTGAACTTAAGTTTTGAAAACAGCATATAAACGTGTAAATTGTCTTGTATAGTACATAAAGTTTTGGTGGTGTTTGTGTCGAAGTGAGAAAAGAATTGGTGTAATTTGACAGATGTGGTCAATGAATGCATTTTGTGCCGAAGCTGTGATAAATGATCCACAGTTTAGCCACAAACACTGATGTTGTGCTCCCTAAGTATTGAGAAATGTGTCCTAGTGATTGTAAATAACTGTGTGTGTGTGTGTGTGTGTGTGTGTGTGTGTGTGTGTGTGTGTGTGTGTGCAGGTCGTGTGATGTACGTGATCCCGTTCAGCATGGGTCCCGTGGGCTCTCCGCTCTCTAAGATCGGCGTGGAGCTGACCGACTCTCCCTATGTAGTGGCCAGCATGAGGATCATGACACGTGTGGGTAAAGCTGTGCTGACCGCGCTGGGAAGCGGAGAGTTCGTACGCTGTCTGCACTCCGTCGGCTGTCCGCTGCCTCTCAAGAGTACGAGCTCTTCATTCACCTGCTCCAGTTACATTACATTTAGTCCTTTAGCAGATGCTTTTATTCAAAGCGACTTACAAATGAAGACAATAGAAGCAATCAAAACCAACAAAAGAGCAATGATATGCAAGTGTAGAAAGGTTTTCAAGGTTATATATATATATATGTGTGTGTGTGTGTGTGTGTGACCCTGGACCACAAAACCAGTCATAAGGGTCAATTTTGTGAAATTGAGATTTATGCATCATATGAAAGCTGAATTGATAAGCTTTCCATTGATGTATGGTTTGTTATGATAGGACAATATTTGAAAATCTAAATATTGAGAAAATCACCTTTAAAGTTGTTCAAATGAAGTTCTTAGCAATGCATATTACTAATCAAAAATTAAGTTTTGATATATTTATGGTAGGAAATGTACTAAATATCTTCATGGAACATGATCTTAATATCCTAATGATTTTTGTCATAAAAGAAAAATGTATAATTTTGACCCATACAATGTATTGTTGTCTATTGCTACAAATATACCTGTGTTACTGATGACTGCTTTTGTGCTCCAGGGACACAAGTAGATAGAATAGAAAAAGAATAGAGAACGCTAGTGTTAGAGTGTTTTTTTTTGTAAGAAAGAAAATAAATAGATCAAATAGAATTAGAATAGAGCGTGCTAGAGTTAGAGGGTCAAATGTCTAACTGATCCTCATGTTCTGTGTTTAGAGCCGCTGGTCAATAACTGGCCGTGTAACCCGGATCTCACGCTCATCGCTCACATCCCTGACCAGAGGAGCATCGTGTCGTTTGGCAGCGGATACGGAGGAAACTCACTGCTGGGGAAGAAGTGCTTCGCTCTCCGTATCGCGTCCCGCATCGCTAAAGAGGAGGGCTGGCTGGCCGAACACATGCTGGTCAGTCAGAAACACACAGAGTCATCCTGACATCCAGACCAGCACTAATCACATCCAGATGAGCCTTAAAGGGACAGTTCACCCAAAAATGAAAATTCTGTCATCATTTACTCATCCTCAAGTAGATCCAAACCTGTATGAATGTGTTTGTTCTGCTGAACACAAAGGAAGATATTCTGAAGTAAGTTTGTAATCAGGCTGTTTTGGGGCACCATTGACTTCAATAGTAGGAGAAAAAATACTATGGAAGTCAATGGTGCCCCAGAACTGCTCTGTTTCCCTCATTCTTCAGAATATCTTCCTTTGTGTTCAGCAGAACAAACACATTCATACAGGTTTGGATCTACTTGAGGCTGAGTAAATGATGACAGCATTTTCATTTTTGGGTGTACTGTCCCTTTAACACAGCTCAAGTCACTCACAGAAGAATTAGTCTGAAACACCAGTGCCAGCCAGAAAACCAGAAGACATCTATGCTTCATTTTTACATTTTTATTTATTTTTTTATTTTTTGTTTAGTGCAATAATTTAATTAATTAGCTGCTTTCAGTAAATACTACAGAACAGTGCAGTAAATGGTACAACATTTTACTTTTTATGATTTTATAAATTAAAAAAAATTATATATATATATATATATATATATATATATATATATATGTATATACATAAAAAAAAAAAAAAAAAAAAAAATATATATATATATATATATATATATATATATAATACATTTAAATAAATTAAAATAAAAAATAATATATTTATATATCAACATTTTGAAAACATTTAAATAAATTAAAATAAAACAAAATAAAATAAAAATAAAATAATTGAAATAATAAAAGAAATACCAGTTTGTGATATTAAGCAGCATAACCAGCTTTTTATACAGCTATAAAAAAAATAAAAATGGAAAGCCTTGCACAAGTTAAAAATGCATGCACCTGCTATTACATTAAAAATAAGGTGGATAGGATCATGCAAAGCAAAATAATATGAATTTCATGCAAAATCAGTTGCATGTGTATTGCAAAAATGTTTTATATATTATGCACTTCAGATAAAAGCATCTGCTAAATGCATAAATGTAAAGTAAATGCATTAAAACTGAATGCAAAAAGAATTAGGAGGTAAATATCCGCAGATGCACAATTGCTTTAACACTAAAAAGCATGAGAATAATTAACTGATTTATTGCATGAAGACTGACTCGTATCCACAAATTATTCTCCTGTTGAACGAGTAACATACATGTGTGTTTCTGCAGATCCTGGGCATCACTAACCCGGCGGGACAGAAGAAGTACTTCGCGGCGGCGTTCCCGAGCGCTTGTGGAAAGACTAACCTGGCCATGATGAAGCCGTCGCTGCCGGGCTGGAAGGTGGAGTGTGTCGGAGACGACATCGCCTGGATGAAGTTTGATAAAGAAGGTACAGATCAATGATGCTCAGACACATCATACTATCTGTGTCCCTGCAGCACAAAGGCAGTCATAAGTAACACAGGTATATTTGTAGCAATAGACAACAATACATTGTATGGGTCAAAATTATACATTTTTCTTTTATGACAAAAATCATTAGGATATTAAGATCATGTTCCATGAAGATATTTAGTAAATGTCCTACATAACTAACTATGCTTCATTTTTAATTTTTAATTTATTTATTTATTTTTTGTTAAGTGCAAGAATTTAATTAATTAGCTGCTTTCAGTAAATATTACAGAAATATATATATATATAAAAAAAATAAAAAAAATAAAAATATATATTTATACATATATGAATTAAGATGCATTGTTTTGTATATATATTTGTAAATTTATTATTATTTATATTTGTAAAAATATATACAAATATATTTGTAAGATGCATTGTATATATATATATATATGTGTGTAATACATTTAAATAAATAAAAAAAAAATATATATATTTATATATCATTATTTTAAATACAATTAAATAAATAACAGATTCCATGAAGATATTTTGTAAATTTCTTACCGTAAATATATCAAAACGTAATTTTTGATTAGTAATATGCATTGCTAAGAACTTCATTTGAACAACTTTAAAGCTGATTTTCTCAATATTTAGATTTTTTTGCACCCTCAGATTCCAGATTTACAAATATTGTTCTATCATAACAAACCATACATCAATGCAAAGCTATTTATTCAGCTTTCAGATGATGCATACATCTCAATTTCATAAAATCGACCATTATGACTGGTTTTGTGCTCCAGAGTCACAGATAAGTTATAACAGTAATAGGTGATGTTGAGATGTTCTCTGTTCTTGTGTTTGAAGGTAATCTCAGAGCCATCAACCCAGAGAACGGCTTCTTCGGTGTGGCGCCAGGAACCTCCATCAAGACCAACCCGAACGCAATGGCCACCATCCACCAGAACACCATCTTCACCAACGTGGCCGAGACCAGCGACGGCGGGGTTTACTGGGAGGGCATGGATGAGGATCTGCCGGCCGGCGTGACGCTGACCTCCTGGAAGAACCGGCCGTGGACGCCGGAGGACGGTAAGATCTCGTCTCATTCAGAGTCCTCTGGAATTAACCCTTTAACTGTTTTTGAACATTTACATTTATGCATTTAGCAGACGCTTTTATCCAAAGCGACTTACAGTGCATTCAGAATATACATGTTTTATCACTATGTGTGTTCCCTGGGAATCGAACCCACAACCTTTTGTGCTGTACAGCACTGTAGCTTTCTTGAAGCGTCTTGAGACACAGTTCTTCTGGATCTGTGTGTGTGTGTGTGTGTGTGTGTGTGTGTGTGTGTGTGTGTGTGTGTGTGCGGGTTTATGTGGTTTATGAGGACACAAATTTGTATAATGACATGGGTATGACAGAGGTATTACAATATGAAGGTGGTTTATGAGGACACTGCCTATGTCCCCGTAATTCAAAAGGCTTAAAAAACATACTAAATGGTGTTTTTTTGAAAATCTAAAGATGCACACAGTCTCCTGTGAGGGCTAAGTTTAGGTGTAGGGTAGGTGTAGGGCAATAGCACACACAGTTTGTTCAGTATAAAAACCATTACGCCTATGGAGAGTCCCCATAAACCACAAAAACCAACATGTGTGTGTGTGTGTGTGTGTGTGTGTGTGTGTGTGTGTGTGTGTGTGTGTGAGAGAGTGTGTGTGTGTGTGTGTGTGTGTGTGTGTGTGTGTGTGTGTGTGAGCGAGTGTACTGGTTTTTGTGGTTTACGGGGACAAAATTTGTATAATAACATGGGTATGACAGAGGTATTACAATATGAAGGTGTTTTATGAGGACACTGTCTATGTCCCCGTAATTCAAAAGGCTTAAAAAACATACTAAATGGTGTTTTTTTGAAAATCTAAAGATGCACACAGTCTCCTGTGAGGGCTAAGTTTAGGTGTAGGGTAGGTGTAGGGCAATAGCACACACAGATTGTTCAGTATAAAAACCATTACGCCTATGGAGAGTCCCCATAAACCAAGAAACAAACATGTGTGTGTGTGTGTGTGTGTGTGTGTGTGTGTGTGTGCAGAGTTTCTCAGGAGCTTTGCAGGAGGTTTCTTGAAGCGTCAGTTCTTCTGGATTTAGTCTCAGTTTGTTCTGTTTCTTCATGTGACTCCAGACAGACTGATGATGATCAGATCAGACTAAAATATCACTGGATTATTACAAATAATGGCTAAATGAATGTTTGGAAATGTGACACACTACACCAAAAGATACAAACAACTGACTTAAAAACATAAAAATCTGGTGATAATACTAGTGTTCTCCTCATTCTGTCCAGCGCTGTATATAAAGGAGAGTATTAACTATTGTTTCTTCACGTCTCTCTTCAGGAGAACCCTGCGCTCATCCAAACTCACGCTTCTGCACGCCGGCCGCTCAGTGTCCCATCATCGACCCGCAGTGGGAGTCTCCGGAAGGCGTCCCCATCGAGGCGGTGATCTTTGGGGGACGGCGTCCGCAGGGGGTCCCTCTGGTCTACGAGGCCCTCAGCTGGGCTCACGGAGTGTTTGTGGGAGCCGCGATGAGATCCGAAGCCACGGCGGCCGCCGAACACAGAGGTCAGATTACACTCAACTCCCATTCATGACTGCTGTGAGGTCAGAGGTCCTGAATCAAGCTGTTTGCTCACATTATTACACTTATATTTACAATAATCGTGTTTAACAGCAGAATTTGTGGCGAAAAATGCTGTGCAGAAAACTCACAGATCAGAGAATAAATATGAACAAATCATGCCAAAACATAATCCTAATATATATATATATACAGCAATAAACTTACTGCAAAACTTATATAAATATATATAAAAAAAAAAATCTAGATATATAAAAATAAACAAATATTGTTTCTATAGCAAATTATAGATATGCATATATATACTGCAATATTGCAATAAACATATTGCAAAACTTAAAATGTATTGTTTCTATAGATGTATAAAAATGAAAAATATTGTTTCTATAGCAAATTATAAATATGCATATATATATTGCAATATTGCAATAAACTTATTGCAAAACTTAAAATATATTGTTTCTATAGATGTATAAAAATGAAAAATATTGTTTCTATAGCATGTTATATTATAAATATTTATATATATATTGCAATATTACAATAAACTTATTGCAAAACTTAAAATATATTGTTTCTATAGATGTATAAAAATGAAAAATATTGTTTCTATAACATGTTATATTATAAATATTCATATATATATTGCAATATTACAATAAACTTATTGCAAAACTTAAAATATATTGTTTCTATAGATGTATAAAAATGAAAAATATTGTTTCTATAGCATGTTATATTATATATATATAGCAATAGTGCAATAAATTTATTGTGAAACTTATCTATTTCTATAGATATATAAAACTTAAAAATATTGTTTCTTTAGCACATTATAAATATGCATATATTATATGTATGCATTTATGCATATTTTGCAGTAAACATATTACAACACTTAAATATTTAATTGTTTGTATAGATGTGACTCTAAATGAGTAGTTTATATTTCTCTATTGTTTATAATTCAATGATATGATTTGCAATGCTTCATGGGATTGTAGTTCTTTCCCTCATTAGCCTTTAAGTTCACAGTCTTGTATTTTTATCTTTTCTTCTGATTTTCAATACTTTAATACTTCAAATCAAAGTTTGTAATATTGTGATTCTCCTTCATGACTTATAACTCTTTAACAAAATACTTTTTTTATCTTTATGGGAAAAATGAATGGAAAATACCAGCGCTGTTCTGCACTCCCAGATTTAAAAAACACTGTAAAAAATGATTCTCTTACTTAGTGTTTTTGTCTTGTTTTCTAGTATAAATATCTAAAAATTATTCAATCAAGATGAATTTATTGTACGAGTGAAATGACGTAAGATTTTACGTCTTGTTTTCTGTGTAAAAATGATCCAAATTTAGTTCGTTTTTGCTTAAAACAAGCAAAAATATCTGCCAATGGGGCAGTTTAGCCTTTTAAGATGATTTTTTTTTACCCTATTTGCAGATATTTTTGATTAAAAACTAACAAAATTTTGACTTAATATCTTAAATCATTTGACTTGTCACGTAAATGCATCTTGATTTAAGAATGTTTAGATATTTATACTATAAAACAAGACAAAAATACTAAGAAAATCAACTATTATGAGTCCATAATGTACTTAAAGTGCTTTATTTTCACGCACTGATTTTGTACTTAATCTACTAAAAATCATTATTTTTTAATAAAAATGATAAATTTTTTAAAACAGAGATAGTATGTTAAAAGCACACTTTAGTTCATATTCATAGTGTCCCAAAATAGCACATGTATACGCTTAAGTTGATTTTAAGAAGTACTTAAGAATCATTTTTACCTCGTTTCACAGACTTAAGTCTAGTCCAGACTAAAATGTAAGTCTGAGGTGTTTAAACTGAAATAAACTTGCACTGATTGATCTTAAAATACATCAGTGTCTTTGTTTTGTCTCAAGATGCACAGCACTGATGTTTTTTTTCTAAGCATGTTTATAAAAATTGCTTAAATGTCTTAATTGAACTATGATCTGCTTAGTCTAAGCCCTGTCTGTGAAACCAGGTCTTAGTGTATTAAGTACAAAATTAGTGCGAGCACTTAAGTACATTATGGAAGTGCACTTGGGCTCTGTGTGTGTCACATTAGAGCACATAAGTGAAAGCGAGTGTGTGTGTGTGTTTTCAGGTAAAGTGATCATGCACGACCCGTTCGCCATGCGTCCGTTCTTCGGATATAACTTCGGTCAGTATCTGTCTCACTGGTTGAGTATGGAGCAGCGTCCCGACGCCAAGCTGCCTAAGATCTTCCACGTCAACTGGTTCCTCAAGAGCTCCTCCGGAGGCTTTCTGTGGCCCGGATACGGAGAGAACATCCGTGTGCTGGAGTGGATGTTCTGCAGGATCGACGGCGAGGCCGGAGCCATGTCCACCGCGGTCGGGTTCGTTCCCTCGGACGGCGCTCTGAACCTCCACGGCCTGCCGGAGGACCTGGACCTCGCCGAGCTCTTCTGTATCTCAGCAGACTTCTGGAGGAGGGAGGTGGAGGACATCAGAGCGTACTTCCAGAGCGAGGTGAACGAAGACCTGCCTGAAGAGATGGAGACACAGCTGGAGCTGCTGGAGCAGAGAGTGAGAAACACTCCTCCAGACGCTTAGATCATCCATCAGATATATCACTGCAAAAAATGATTCTGAAAACATTATACAATTTTTGATAGTTTTTGCTTAAAACATGTAAAAATATCCGCAATCATCTTGTTTTGCCTTTGAATTAAGATGATTTTTTTTACCCCTATGGAAGATATTTTTACATGTTTTAAGCAAAAACTAACAAAATTTTGATTTTTTTTTTTTTTTAAAAACTAGACATAATATCTTAAATCATTTTACTTGTCAAGTAAATGCATCTTGATTCAAGAATGTTTGGATATTTATATTATAAAACAAGACAAAAATACTAAGGAAGAAAATCACTGCAAAAAAATGATGTGTTTTTGTCTTGTTTTCTGAAAAAAAATGATGCAAATTTTGTAAGTTTTTGCTAAAAAACAAGTAAAAAAATCATCATGTTTAGTTTATGAATTAATATGATTTTTCTCTCTCCATTGGCAGATATTTTTACTTGTTTTAAGCAAAAACTAACAAAATTTGCATCATTTTTTTCGGAAAACTAGACATAATATCTCACTTGTCAAGTAAATGCATCATGATTCAAGAATTTGTTGATATTTATATTATAAAACAAGACAAAAATACTAAGGAAGAAAATCATTTAGATATATCACTGCAAAATATGATTTTCATACTTTGTGTTTTTATCTTGTTTTCTGAAAAAATTATCAAAATTTTGATAGTTTTTGTTTAAAACATGCAAAAATATCTGCTAGTGGAGAGAGAAAAATCATCTTGTTTAGTTTATGAATTAAGATGATTTTTTTTACTCCTATGGAAGATATTTTTACTTGTTTTAAGCAAAAACTAACAAAATTTAGATTTTTTTTTTCAAAAAACTAGACATAATATCTTAAATCATTTCACTTGTCAAGTAAATGCATCTTGATTCAAAAATGTTTAGATATTTATATTATAAAACAAGACAAAAATACTAAGGAAGAAAATCACTGCAAAAAATGATTTTCATACTTTGTGTTTTTGTCTTGTTTTCTGAAAAAAATGATGCAAATTTTGTAAGTTATTGCTAAAAAACAAGTAAAAAAATCATCTTGTTTAGTTTATGAATTAAGATGATTTTTCTCTCTCCATTGGCAGATATTTTTACTTGTTTTAAGCAAAAACTAACAAAATTTGCATCATTTTTTTCGGAAAACTAGACATAATATCTCACTTGTCAAGTAAATGCATCATGATTCAAGAATTTGTTGATATTTATATTATAAAACAAGACAAAAATACTAAAGAAGAAAATCATTTAGATATATGCACTGCAAAATATGATTTTCATACTTTGTGTTTTTATCTTGTTTTCTGAAAAAATTATCAAAATTTTGATAGTTTTTGTTTAAAACATGCAAAAATATCTGCTAGTGGAGAGAGAAAAATCATCTTGTTTAGTTTATGAATTACGATGATTTTTTTTACTCCTATGGAAGATATTTTTACTTGTTTTAAGCAAAAACTAACAAAATTTAGATTTTTTTTTTCAAAAAACTAGACATAATATCTTAAATCATTTTACTTGTCAAGTAAATGCATCTTGATTCAAAAATGTTTAGATATTTATATTATAAAACAAGACAAAAATACTAAGGAAGAAAATCACTGCAAAAAATGATTTCCGTACTTTGTGTTTTTGTGTTGTTTTCTGAAAAAAATGATGCAAATTTTGTAAGTTATTGCTAAAAAAACAAGTAAAAAAATCATCTTGTTTAGTTTATGAATTAAGATGATTTTTCTCTCTCCATTGGCAGATATTTTTACTTGTTTTAAGCAAAAGCTAACAAAATTTGGATAATATTTTCAGAAAACGAGACAAAATATCTCACTTGTCAAGTAAATGCATCATGATTCAAGAATTTGTTGATATTTATATTATAAAACAAGACAAAAATACTTAGTAAGAAAATCATTTAGATATATCACTGCAAAATATGATTTTCATACTTTGTGTTTTTATCTTGTTTTCTGAAAAAATGATCAAAATTTTGTACGTTTTTGCTTAAAACAAGAATAAATATCTGCTAGTGGAGAGAGAAAAATCATCTTGTTTAGTTTATGAATTAAGATTATTTTTATTACCACATTGGCAGATATTTTTGCATGTTTTAAGCAAAAACGTACAAAATTTGGATAATTTTTTCAGAAAACAAGACATAATATCATAAGTTATTTTACTTGTCAAGTAAATGCATCTTGATTCAATTTTTTTTAGATATTTATATACTAGAAAACAACAAAAATACTAAGGAAGAAAATCATTTAGATATATCACTGCAAAAAATGATTTTCATACTTAGTGTTTTTGTCTTGTTTTATAATATAAATATCTAAACATTCTTGAATCAAGATGCATTTACTTGAAAAAACTACATTTTTTGCTTAAAACAAGAATAAATATCTGCCAGTGGGTTTAGAAAAATCATCTTAATTCATAAAGTAAACATGATGATTTTTCTTGCCACATAGGCAGATATTTTTGCTTGTTTTAACATAATTTTGATCATTTTTTCAGAGAATAAGACATAATATCTTAACTCATTTTACTAGTGAAGTAATTTCATCTTGATTCAATAATTTTATAGATATTTATACTAGAAAACATAATTTTTTGCCGTGTAAGAGCTGATATTTTGGATATTTTAGCCTGATTTGAGTCGGACAGAAGATCTGATGATATCTCTGATACTGAAGGGAATTAAAGGACTGTTTGTTATTTAACTTTATAAATTATTGATGCTAAATATCCATGTTCACATTTATATATTCATCTGGAGACGTTATAGCTAATAACTTTAAACAGTTTAACCATTTCATTTTTCTAAATGTCTTAAATTATTTTTGTATTTCTATGATGGCTTTTGACGTCGAGGTATTAATAAAGTTATTTAAACGTATATCCAGTGTTTGTGTTTTTCTTGATCACAGTGTTACAGAGAATTATTCATATTTTAATACAGTTATGTGTCAAATAACTTGGCTTTTGACAGACTAATGATAAAATGTTACATACAAACAGAAAATGTAAGACATTTTAACATGCAAACAAGAACTATAAACACATTATAACTTCCAGAAAATAGGAAACATGAAAAAGTTGTCATAATTTCACAAATTAAAGGTCTTAAATCTGAACATAAAGTCTCAAATAAAGTCAATCTAATCATCCTTAAATCAAGATACCCCTAAAAAACTTAAAATACATGTATTTCATACTAAATATAGTTCAAATATTAACATATTTACTGAGCGATAACTCAAAACTTACTGATATAGAAATTATAATTAAACTTTATTCGGCGTATTACTTGTGCACAATGCACTTTTCTTAATATTAAGTGTGTTTTAATGTCACTTCTGATGAGAATTGTATAATATCAGTCTTTAAATGCAAAATATTTAAAGTGTATCTGAAGTACAGTTCCACTTTAACACAATCAGATATAATTAGCATATCTTTAATTACTACTTCTGCACAATTAAAGTGCATTAAGCACAAAATTCGTTTAATTTAGCAGACTTTAAGTTTACAATTGCGGGGTATTTTATTAAGTGCATAAATATGGAAATGTATTTGTAGCATGAAATAATTAAGTATATTTATTTTTCACTAGGAGTAATATTTCATCATGAAGATATTAAGTGTAGCTTTCTGAGAAACAACTAAATTAAATGAGTTTATGATTAAAACAAGAACAAATATCTGTCAGTAAGGAATGAAAATGTGTTTTTCTGAGTCCTTTAGCAGATATTTGCTCTTGTTTTCATCACAAACAGCTTCATTTTGATCCATTTCAACAAGACTTTATAAATCTTGATTTAACAATAAAGACATTTTCACGAGAAAACAAGACAAAATCTGCTCATGTGCTAGTGTTTGGAGGTTAAGTCTTAGATCTTCAGAAACAGCTGAAGCAAACATGATTCAGATGTTCATCAGAAATACATGATAAACACGGTAAAGTACAGCATTAATGAGGAATAATCAGCAGAATATAACAGACTGTTGAAGCAGTGACAGGATTATTCATAAAACCACCAATAAACTAACTGAAGAAGAGTTCTATCCACCAATCAGAGCGTCCCTGACTGAAGGACACGCCCCCTCAGAACTCTCTCTCTCTCTATATACTGTATATACTGTATATATAACTCTTTCATTCACATCATCACAAAATAACAGCACGAATGAAGAACTGAAGCAGAAACTGAAAATTAACTCCACAGATATATTAGATATTGTGATAACATCATGAGAAAATTGGTGATAAAAGCATATCTAATATTAATAAACTGAGCAGCAATGAGCAGCAAAGTTTGATGTTCTGCAGATTTAATATTTTATGTCAGTCAGATCAAAGCTGAACAAAGCTGCTTTTGTCCCAAAACTTTTTATGGACAGAAACTGTGCTTGTCAACACATTTATGCAATTAATTAATATTTACATTTATGCTTTTATCTAAATCGGTGAAGTGGAACAAATGCAACAATATTCATAATATACAATGCCAGCTGTATAGATGACTAGATTAGGAAGCAAAGCGTTCTCCGAGATTAATTGCAATTTTTTAATTATTTTATTTTTGATAGTTAAATCGTTATTTTTTTTACTGGCAAAAACTTTAACTCAATACTTACTCAAGCAATGTTTTAATGTTTAATACTTATTCAAGATAACCTTTTAATGGAAACAACATGAGTAAATGAGGAAAAATATATTATTTATTCATTTATTTATTGATGGCACTAACAAAAAATAGTTTATTACAGTTATTGCTGCAGTGAAAGAAGAGTAAATAATATGATGCATGTTATGTTCACTGCAAAAAAATGCTTTTTTGTCTTGTTTTCTAGTATAAATATCAAAAAATTCTTAAATCAAGATGCATTTATTTTACAAGTAAAATTACTTTAGATATAATATCTTGTTTTCTGACAAAATTATTAAAGTTTTGTTATTTTTTGCTTAAAACATGCAAAAATATCTGTCAATGTGGTAAGAAAAATAATCATGTTTAGCCTTTGAATTAAGATTATTTTTCTCTCTCCATTGGCAGATATTTTTGCATGTTTTAAGCAAAAACTAACAAAATTTTGATCATTTTTGTCAGAAAACAAGACATAATATCTTAAATAATTTTACTTGTAAAATAAATGCATCTTGATTTAAGAATGTTTAGATATTTATATTAGAAAACAAGACTAAAATACTAACTTTTGCAGTGTTGCACATGAATTTATGATTTGAATGTTTAGATATAATGCTGTACTTTATTGTAATGAACTTGAATTGATTCTGCAGCTCTGTTGGAGGCTCCTGAGGTTCCTGACCTCTGCGTGAAGCTCAGTGTCTCTGCTGATGTTTGGTCAGTCGTTGGTCAGTATTTGCTCGTGTGAGAGATAGAGCCGGATGTGACGAGCTGCTTCACACAGACTTCAAAGCTGAGCGTTATCGCTCCGCAGCAGAGCATGCTGGGTAACTGGGGCACGTTCTCAGACCTGAGTCTCATATAACGTCAGTACGAGCCGCTGACGCTCCACTTGTGCTGCAAGACTTTCTAGAGAAGCAGAAACATGATGATGAAGAAACCAGAGCAAAGATCATTCATTCATTACATAACATCTGCTGCAACTCTGTGACCCTGGAGCACTAAACCAGTCAATTTTATGAAATTGAGATGTATGAATCATCAGAAAGCTGAATAAATAGCTTTCCATTGATGTATGGTTTGTTATGATAGAACAATATTTGGCAATATTTGGAAATCTGGAATCTGAGGGTGCAAAAAAATCTAAATATTGAGAAAATCACCTTTAAAGTTGTTCAAATGAAGTTCTTAGCAATGCATATTACTAATCAAAAATTAAGTTTTGATATATTTACGGTAGAAGCTAATAAACTTCATGTGATCAAATCTGTGATTCACGCATGAATGAAACAGCTCAGATTTCTGTAATATGACTAATAACAGGTTTAGTTGGATTCTCATCTAAAGCTTTTAAATGTTACTTGTGTCTGAGAACATTAAAGTAACATTCTCATGTTTGCAAAGTGATACAATGTAATTTTCCCTGAATGTTCATACAGTATAACCAAGATCAAATGTTTTATCTTTTAATTAAGTTGATTTTATGAGCCCTTGTTCTTTTTTTAATCATAAAATAGCTTCAAGAATTTCTAAATATGATTGTTTGCAAATGTGTAACACATTAAAACAGAATTGAACATTCAGTAATAAAGTTTTCATAACTTAATGTCAAAATGTTTTTGTTAGCTATACTGATCATGTTTATTATTAATTTATGCAGATTCTAAGCAATCTGAATAAATGCATTTTGAAAATAAGATTATTTAAATATAATCTAATAGATGCAGCTAGTCAGTAATATGTTTTTGAGTGCAGAAATCATTCCTGTCTGACTCAGTTTGTCATGTAATTGAGATGTTTGTTCTGTGTTATGATGAAGAAGTGTTGATCTGTCACAGAAGAGCAGGTTCAGTGTTTGTTCTGATGAAGTGTTGATCTGTCACAGAAGAGCAGGTTCAGTGTTTGTTCTGATGAAGTGTTGATCTGTCACAGAAGAGCAGGTTCAGTGTTTGTTCTGAAGAAGTGTTGATCTGTCACAGAAGAGCGGGTTCAGTGTTTGTTCTGTGTTATGAAGATGAAGTGTTGATCTGTCACAGATGAGCAGGTTCAGTGTTTGTTCTGTGTTATGAAGATGAAGTGTTGATCTGTCACAGAAGAGCGGGTTCAGTGTTTGTTCTGATGAAGTGTTGATCTGTCACAGAAGAGCGGGTTCAGTGTTTGTTCTGATGAAGTGTTGATCTGTCACAGAAGAGCAGGTTCGGTGTTTGTTCTGATGAAGTGTTGATCTGTCACAGAAGAGCAGGTTCAGTGTTTGTTCTGATGAAGTGTTGATCTGTCACAGAAGAGCAGGTTCAGTGTTTGTTCTGATGAAGTGTTGATCTGTCACAGAAGAGCAGGTTCAGTGTTTGTTCTGATGAAGTGTTGATCTGTCACAGAAGAGCAGGTTCAGTGTTTGTTCTGAAGAAGTGTTGATCTGTCACAGAAGAGCAGGTTCAGTGTTTGTTCTGAAGAAGTGTTGATCTGTCACAGAAGAGCGGGTTCAGTGTTTGTTCTGAAGAAGTGTTGATCTGTCACAGAAGAGCAGGTTCAGTGTTTGTTCTGAAGAAGTGTTGATCTGTCACAGAAGAGCAGGTCCAGTGTTTGTTCTGAAGAAGTGTTGATCTGTCACAGAAGAGCGGGTTCAGTGTTTGTTCTGATGAAGTGTTGATCTGTCACAGAAGAGCGGGTTCAGTGTTTGTTCTGATGAAGTGTTGATCTGTCACAGAAGAGCAGGTTCAGTGTTTGTTCTGAAGAAGTGTTGATCTGTCACAGAAGAGCAGGTCCAGTGTTTGTTCTGAAGAAGTGTTGATCTGTCACAGAAGAGCGGGTTCAGTGTTTGTTCTGATGAAGTGTTGATCTGTCACAGAAGAGCGGGTTCAGTGTTTGTTCTGATGAAGTGTTGATCTGTCACAGAAGAGCAGGTTCAGTGTTTGTTCTGAAGAAGTGTTGATCTGTCACAGAAGAGCAGGTTCAGTGTTTGTTCTGTGTTATGAAGATGAAGTGTTGATCTGTCACAGAAGAGCAGGTTCAGTGTTTGTTCTGAAGAAGTGTTGATCTGTCACAGAAGAGCGGGTTCAGTGTTTGTTCTGATGAAGTGTTGATCTGTCACAGAAGAGCAGGTTCAGTGTTTGTTCTGAAGAAGTGTTGATCTGTCACAGAAGAGCAGGTCCAGTGTTTGTTCTGAAGAAGTGTTGATCTGTCACAGAAGAGCAGGTTCAGTGTTTGTTCTGATGAAGTGTTGATCTGTCACAGAAGAGCAGGTTCAGTGTTTGTTCTGATGAAGAAGTGTTGATCTGTCACAGAAGAGCAGGTTCAGTGTTTGTTCTGATGAAGTGTTGATCTGTCACAGAAGAGCAGGTTCAGTGTTTGTTCTGATGAAGTGTTGATCTGTCACAGAAGAGCAGGTTCAGTGTTTGTTCTGATGAAGTGTTGATCTGTCACAGAAGAGCAGGTTCAGTGTTTGTTCTGATGAAGTGTTGATCTGTCACAGAAGAGCGGGTTCAGTGTTTGTTCTGATGAAGTGTTGATCTGTCACAGAAGAGCAGGTTCAGTGTTTGTTCTGAAGAAGTGTTGATCTGTCACAGAAGAGCAGGTTCAGTGTTTGTTCTGAAGAAGTGTTGATCTGTCACAGAAGAGCGGGTTCAGTGTTTGTTCTGATGAAGTGTTGATCTGTCACAGAAGAGCAGGTTCAGTGTTTGTTCTGAAGAAGTGTTGATCTGTCACAGAAGAGCAGGTTCAGTGTTTGTTCTGATGAAGTGTTGATCTGTCACAGAAGAGCAGGTTCAGTGTTTGTTCTGATGAAGTGTTGATCTGTCACAGAAGAGCGGGTTCAGTGTTTGTTCTGATGAAGTGTTGATCTGTCACAGAAGAGCAGGTTCAGTGTTTGTTCTGAAGAAGTGTTGATCTGTCACAGAAGAGCAGGTTCAGTGTTTGTTCTGAAGAAGTGTTGATCTGTCACAGAAGAGCAGGTTCAGTGTTTGTTCTGAAGAAGTGTTGATCTGTCACAGAAGAGCAGGTTCAGTCGAGTTCTTCAGGAACAACATGTTTTCAGCTCTTATCAGACCTGAGCTCAGCAGCAGAAATGAACACGCTGTTCTTCTCACACTCTTTATTGGATTCTAGAGTTCACAGAATTCAGGACACGACCGTCTTATCGCACCAATAACTGTTTAACAGAGATTTCAACACTCTAGACCAGCTTTATGAGTCCAAACTTCTGAATCAAACTCACATACATGATCCGGTTTGAGTCGGATGATCAGAGCAAACTCCTGCAGTTCACTATGTGAACCAAAAGAAATGAGTTAAATATATGCACATTTTCTTCTCTAGTGATGCTAACAAAATATGTTCTTGTTAACATTCATATTAAGCTATAAAAATTTTATTTATGATATTTTTGAATGTTCAAAATCTGCAGTTTCTTAAATGTTTTGAAAAAAGAGCCCATGAAAATGCGTATAAATAGTATGCCAAATAAAAACTAAATCTTGTGGTATTCATACACAAAAATGGACTTTGGCATGCATATAATACGCAGTTTTCGCGTGAATATGATACGAAATTTGTTGCCGTGCGTATGATACGCAGTTTTCGCGTGAATATGATACAAAATTTGTTGCCGTGCGTATGATACGCAGTTTTCGCGTGAATATGATACGAAATTTGTTGACGTGCGTATGATACGCAGTTTTCGCGTGCATATGATACGAAATTTGTTGACGTGCATATGATATGCAGTTTTCACGCGAATATGATACGAAATTTGTTGACGTGCATATGATATGCAGTTTTCACGCGAATATGATACGAAATTTGTTGACGTGCGTATGATACGCAGTTTTCGCGTGAATATGATACAAAATTTGTTGGCGTGCGTATGATACGCAGTTTTCGCGTGAATATGATACGAAATTTGTTGGCGTGCGTATGATACGCAGTTTTCGCGTGAATATGATAAGAAATTTGTTGGCGTGCATATGATACGCAGTTTTCGCGCGCATATGATACGAAATTTGTTGGCGTGCATATGATACGCAGTTTTCGCGCGCATATGATACGAAATTTGTTGACGTGCGTATGATACGCAGTTTTCGCGCGTATATGATACGAAATTTGTTGGCGTGCGTATGATACGCAGTTTTCACACGAATATGATACGAAATTTGTTGGCGTGCGTATGATACGCAGTTTTCGTGCGCATATGATACGAAATTTGTTGCCGTGCGTATGATACGCAGTTTTCGCGTGAATATGATACGAAATTTGTTGGCATGCGTATGATACGCAGTTTTCGCGTGAATATGATACGAAATTTGTTGGCGTGCATATGATACGCAGTTTTCGCGTGAATATGATACGAAATTTGTTGCCGTGCATATAATACGCAGTTTTCGTGCACATATCATACGAAATTTGTTGCCGTGCGTATAATACGCAATTTTCACGCGAATATGATACGAAATTTGTTGCCGTGCATATAATACGCAGTTTTCGTGCACATATCATACGAAATTTGTTGCCGTGCGTATAATACGCAATTTTCACGCGAATATGATACGAAATTTGTTGGCGTGCATATGATACGCAGTTTTCGCGCGCATATGATACGAAATTTGTTGACGTGCATATGATACGCAGTTTTCGCGTGAATATGATACGAAATTTGTTGCCGTGCATATAATACGCAGTTTTCGTGCACATATCATACGAAATTTGTTGCCGTGCGTATAATACGCAATTTTCACGCGAATATGATACGAAATTTGTTGGCGTGCATATAATACGCAGTTTTCGTGCACATATCATACGAAATTTGTTGCCGTGCATATAATACGCAGTTTTCGCGTGAATATGATACGAAATTTGTTGCCGTGCATATAATACGCAGTTTTCGTGCACATATCATACGAAATTTGTTGCCGTGCGTATAATACGCAATTTTCACGCGAATATGATACGAAATTTGTTGGCGTGCATATGATACGCAGTTTTCGCGCGCATATGATACGAAATTTGTTGACGTGCATATGATACGCAGTTTTCGCGTGAATATGATACGAAATTTGTTGCCGTGCATATAATACGCAGTTTTCGTGCACATATCATACGAAATTTGTTGCCGTGCGTATAATACGCAATTTTCACGCGAATATGATACGAAATTTGTTGCCGTGCGTATGATACGCAGTTTTCGCATGCATATGATACGAAATTTGTTTGTTTGCATATAATACGCAGTTTTCGCACGCATATGATACGAAATTTGTTGCCGTGCATATAATACGCAGTTTTCGCATGCATATGATACGAAATTTGTTTGTTTGCATATAATACGCCACAACCCTAATCCTACTCATTGCGTATCATATACACGCCAAAGTCAATTTTTGTGTATCAATACCACAAGTTTTTATTTGGCGTACTATTTATACGCGCTTTCATGAGATCGGGTTGTGAAAAATAGTTTTTTCTTGGTTATGTGAATGGTAATGATGGCATTAAGGGGAACGTTCCACTTTATTATTTTGCAAAAATTATGGGAATATTATTTTTGAATGTTCTCTAAATTATCTGTTTTTGTGTCTTAAGAACATTTTTAACCATAAAATAAAAATTCTGTCATTTCTTTACTCACCCTCACGTTGTTCCAAACCTGAACATGAACATTCTATTAATGTTACTGAAAGAACATTTGTTCATAACTGCAAATACTAACTACAAACTGAATTTAGTGCTGAGTCGCATGTGTTAAAGACAAAAGAGTTCTATACTGCTTAACATGTGTTTTGTGTCTCTTGAGCACATGTGCATCGTGAGTCAGCACATTCACACTGATGATGATGATGATGATGATGAAGAGCGGGTGTTAGTAATAGTTAGCAGATGCACATTTACGGCTGACGCTGGAGTGACCCGAGCTGAAGCCTGTTGCTCAACAGCTGATAGAGAAAGCGTTTCATAAACCAGACTGAACCGGTAACATCTGGATCACCAGACCAGAGCTTTACCTGCTAAACCAGCTTAACCTGTGATCCTCCAGAGCTGAACGAGTCTAAGCTCACAAAGAAATTACATAGAAACAGTTTTCACTCAGAAATTGCAAGTAAAGTACAATTACAAAGAAGCCGTCATGTAATGCATTGAATGAAATGTGAAATTTAAGACTGAAATAGTATTTTCTTGTAAAAGATACTCGATTAATCTTAGGGTTAGTTAGCCTTTAAAAATGTGTTGGTGACACTTTATTTTAGGGTCTCTTATCTAGTTGCTTATTAGCATGCATGTTACTAGAATATTAGCCATTTATTAGTACTAATTAAGCACATATTAATGCCTTATTCTACATCCCTAATCCTACCCAACACCTAACCTTAACAACTACCTTATTAACTATTAATAAGCAGCAAATTAGGAGTTTATTGAGGGAAAAGTCATAGTTAATAGTGAATAAGTGTTTCTCTATTCTAAAGTGTTTTATTTCTTTTACCCTTTATTTCAATACTTTGTTATTGTTTCAACAATCATCAGTAAATATTCCTATATTTTCCTACTAAGTAATTATAGTTAAAACATTATAGATAATATGCTTTATTAAGCAGACTAAATAATTTCTAGTTAATTCTGATGATAAAGTGTTCAATTAATTCTTGATCGCTTCATTAAACCAGAATAAACAGTAACGGCCTCCAATCAGCTTCTTAATGAATCAACTGTATATAAAATAAAAGTCTTTGTTTACATAATATATGTGTGTACTGTGTATATTTATTATGTATATATAAATACACACACATACAGTAAATATTTTGAAAATATTTACATGTATATATTATATTCTTATATTTTATATTATATATAAATATAGTTAACATATAAACATAACCCATTTTTCATAAATATATACATGTATGTGAGTGTATGTGTATATATACATAATAAATATACACAGTATATACACATATATTATGTAAACAAAAACTTTTATTTTGGATGCGATTAATGTTGACAGCACTATTTAATAAATATTAATGTATTTATCTATAAATTGTATTATATTAATGTACATATTATAATTTTTATTATATAAAACTTACCACTTTATTTTAATTATTTTTTTATTTGAATTATTTTAATATAATTTAAATTATTTAATTGTTATTGTAATATTTAATATTTCTTCTCCTTGTGTTTACTTGTTTTGTGTATAATGCTTTGGCATATTGTATGTAAAGACAACTTAAATTGAAAATGAATTAAAGGAATCAGTTAAATGCTGTTACACAAGACTGCTTCAGATTCATCAGTAAATCCATTTATGTTCATATAGATTATGATGTGCATTAAACAATCTCACAGAGCGAGATATTTTCAGTGTGATGCAAAAAACAAGACTGCTGACTGTAAAGTAAAAACAGATGTCACATTACAAAACCACAAAAGCAGTCATAAGTAACACAGGTATATTTGTAGCAATAGACAACAATACATTGTATGGGACAAAATTATTGATTTTTCTTTTATGCCAAAAATCATTAGGATATTAAGATCATGTTCCATGAAGATGTTTTGTAAATTTCCTACCGTAAATATATTAAAACTTAATTTATGATTAGTAATATGCATTGCTAAGAACTTCATTTGAACAACTTTAAAGATGATTTTCTCAATATTTAGATTTTTTTGCTCCCTCAGATTCCAGATTTTCAAATAGTTGTATCTCAGCCAAATATTGTCCTATCATAACAAACCATACATCAATGGAAAGATGATTTATTCAGCTTTCAGATGATGCATAAATCTCAATTTTAAAAAATTGACCCTCATGACTGGTTTTGTGCTCCAGGGTCACATATGTGCAAATTGTTATAAAATGTACTGATGATGAGCTCAGAACAGAAGCAGTGATTCCTGCTCATACAGACTGATATGAATGTGATATGAAAATGATTTTTAAAACCTGAAATAAGGAACATCATCCTTGAGACGAGCCTGACATCTGCTGAACAAACCATGAACCAGATCCTGACTGATCTGATCTTACAGCGCCACCTGCTGGATCTACAGGTGCACACACACACACACACACACACACAGACACTCACACACACACACTCACACACACTCTCTCTCTCACACACACACTCACACTCACAGACACACACACACACACACTCTCTCTCTCTCACACACACACACACACACTCACTCTCTCTCACACACTCTCTCTCTCTCTCACACACACACACACACACACTCACTCACACTCACACACACACAGACAGACACTCTCACACACACACACACACACACAGACAGACACTCTCACACACACACACACACACACACACTCACTCTCTCTCACACACTCTCTCTCTCTCTCTCTCTCACACACACACACACACTCACTCACACTCACACACACACAGACACTCTCTCACACACACACAGAACAGACACAGAGCTCATTTCACAGACACACACACACACTCTCTCACACACACACTCTCTCTCACACACACATATACACACTCTCTCACACACACACACTCTCTCTCTCACACACACACACACACACACACACACACTCTCTCTCACACACACACACACACACACACACTCTCTCACTCACACTCTCTCTCTCACACACACTCACACTCTCACACAAACACACTCTCTCTCACACACTCACACACACACACACACACACTCACTCACTCATAGACACTCTCTCTCACACACACACACACACACACACACACACACACACACACACACACACTCTCTCTCTCACACACACACACACTCTCTCTCTCACACACACACACACACACACACTACTGTTATAAAGATCTCATTTATTTACATCACAAGCATCAGAATTTCATCAGAAATATCAGCTTATTCATATGTTTGCACAGTTTGAGTAAAATTGAGCTGTTTTTTCCTTCATATTCTCATTATATCAGACTATGAGAGTCATAAAATGTTTTCTATTTTGTCTAAAGATTCAATAAACTCTTCTATTTCCAAACATAAGTTTTTTGAACTATTACTTCATATCAGGCTTTAGAGGGTTAAAGGTTGTGAGGTCGTTTACCTCGATTCTTAAAGGAACACTCCACTTTTTTTGTAAATAGGCTCATATCTCCCCAAGAGTTAAACAGTTGAGTTTTACCGTGTTTGAATCCATTCAGACGATGTCTGGCGGTAGCACTTTTAGTGTAGCTTAGCATAGATCATTGAATCTGATTAGACCGTTAGCATCGCGCTCAAAAATGACCAAAGAGTTTCAATATTTCTCCTATTTAAAGCTTGACTCTTCTGTAGCTACATCATGTACTAAGACCGACGGAAAATGAAAAGTTGTGATTTTCTAGGAACTATACTCTCATTCCGGCGTAATAATCAAGGAGCTTTGCTGCCGTACCATGTGTACCAGCGCCTGAAAATAGTCCCCAGCTATATCATAACTAGTTACCTAGCTGGGGACTACTTTCACGCACTGTGTAATATCACTACGCCTGCTGCACTCATGGTACGGCAGCAAAGCTCCTTGATTATTACGCCGGAATGAGAGTATAGTTCCTAGAAAATCACAACCTATCATTTTCCGTCGGTCTTAGTACAGTGTTCCTTTAAAGATGTGGAGGATCTGTGATCGAAGAACAGCATTAAATCACACGAATAATGACCCGAAGGCAGCACAAGTCCATTTCTGATGTGCTTTTGTATCTTTAAAACCACAAAAGACATAAAACACACAAAACTAATATGTATACAAACACAAAGGAGGAATAAAAACACCAATCTGCACATGTGTTATTTTATAAAATGTTTTATTCATATAATTGGCAGCTAATTGAAATGCATGAGATTGTATAAGATGGTGTGTAATAGACACTGTCCCAAAGAGAAACACCGGTAACACTTTCAGGATCCGATATAAATAAAAATAAAAGAGTGACATGTAAGCGGTCATAACTGACAATAACAGGCATGTTTGAGGACTGCTGGGTCTCTATGTAAAGATGTTCATACGTTCAATGGCACGTTCAAACCCAAAGCAATGCAACAGCAGAGAAAACATACGAGCTTCGATCACTGGAGAGAAAGTCCTTCTTTGGAAATGCCTCTTTTGACACGGAAAGCCTTCAGTGATTTGATTAAGAGCCCAGAAACTCGTTCATCCAGACTAAAGCTAGATGAAGATGAGCAGACATCCGTCGTTTGGATTCATCTTGTGCTTCATTTCACTGAATCTAAAGTGCATCAAATGCATTCTGATGCAGATGTAATTATGGGGGTGTTTCAAATATAAAGGCAACAGAACTAAACACACACACACACACACACGCATGAGTCTATACTAGAGACTGGAAGACACTCGTCACGCTTCTTCAGTCTGCACTTGCTTTAACGAGCCTCTCAAACGAGGGACCAGCACAAACGACCTTAAAATGAGAAGAAACAATAACAAAAAACAACTAGTACATCTTTAATCTGAGCTAAACAACTAACTACATTATCAAAAGGCAAATAGTCGGTATATTGCAACTCTCTCCACTAACTACCTCATCATCATGCATACACTGTCACTTCCTGTCAACGGCCACCTGATTGGCTGACGGAGGCATGTGACACACTGGCATCTCACAGGGAACAAACGGCCGTCTCTGTAAAGGGAAGACATCACGCCGCAGCTGGAGAGAGAACGACCCACGGGTAGTTAGTTACCAACTAACTAGACTGGAATTCAAACGGTCGCATTAAAGTCTACATTCAGACAACTAATTATAATTTGAAAAATATAGCATGCCAAAAAAATCATCACTAAAATATAATAAAAATAGCAACCCACGGGTAGTTAGTTACCAACTAACCAGTTTGGAATTTAAACAATCGGATTAAAGTTTGCATTTGGCAAATTCCTTCAGTCGTTATATGGAATATATACTGTATTATTTAAAAAGGCAAACTAATGATTCTGAACATCTATGACTAAAATATAATAAAATAACAACCCACAGCTAGTTAGTCACCAACTAACTTAATCTGATTTTAAACAGACAGATTAAAGTCTGCATTTGGCCAGATATAATATGGGATATATAATATAAAAATGGCAAATTAATGATTCTGGACATTTATGAGTAAAATGTAATAAAATAAATACCCATGGGTAGTTAGTTGCGGCTAACTAGTTTGGGTATTTAAACAGCCAGATTAAAATCTGCATATGGCCAATTACTCAGTTATAATATGGAATTCATATTAGAAAAATGGCAAACAAATTATTATAAACATCTATTGCTAAAACATTAAAAAGAATGACCTAAGGGTAGTTAGTCACCAACTAACTAGTCTGGAATTCAAAAAGCCGGATTAAAGTCTGCATTCAGTTGATTATGCAAATATAATATGGAATTTATATTATAGAAATGGCAAACTAATCATTCTGAACAACTATGACTAAAATATAATAAACCGAATGACCCATGGGTAGGTTAGTTACCAATTAACTAGTCTGGAATTCAAAAATCCGGATTAAAGTCTGCATTCAGTCGATTATACAGTTATAATGTGGAATATATATATTATAAAAACAGCAAAATGAATCATTCTGAACATCTATGACTAAAATATAATAAACCGAATGACCCATGGGTAGGTTAGTTACCAACTAACTAGTCTGGAATTCAAAAAGCCGGATTAAAGTCTGCATTCAGTCGATTATACAGTTATAATGTGGAATATATATATTATAAAAACAGCAAATTAATCATTCTGAACATCTATGACTAAAATATAATAAACCGATTGACCCATGGGTAGGTTAGTTACCAACTAACTAGTTTGGAATTCAAAAAGCCGGATTAAAGTCTGCATTCAGTCGATTATGCAGCTATAATGTGGATCATAAAAACAGCAAACGAATCATTCTGAACATCTATGACTAAAACAATAATAAAGAATGACTCTTTAGACTAGACTAGGTTCAGTTTCACACAACTCGTTGAGTTTCTCTCTCCAGCTGTTGACTTCCAGGTTCTCTGGAGTAAAACCGAACACGGCAAAATCGGACCCGATATTCCCCGAGCGCACGGACGAGCGCAGACCGAATCATGGGATTCACCAGCAGTCACTATTTGGCAGCGAGTGAATGAGATTGTGTTGAATTAAAGATTCATTGATTCAGTGACTCAGAATCAGAGCGGCTGTCTCTCCAGGTGAAGCTCAAGATCGTGTGATTTCAGCTCTGCGCGCGTCGTCCGATCAGGGAGCAGTTGCATATTCGTTTGCTTTAGTGCTCGTTTACTCCGAACGACTACAGCTCGATTGTTTTCCTCCCACGAGTCGGTAAAGTGCTATAAGAGACGCCGCGTGTGAACCCGAGCCGAGCAGAAGAAATCCTTTATGTTCTAAACATCAATGATTGTGAATCCAGGTTTCTAGAATCTAGAATAAAATTAAAGTAAGAAACCGAAGCTAACACTAGTTGAAAAAGACTACCGTTGATCTCTAGAACTCTCAGCGGCTGATTCAGATTTGTTCAGTCGAGCTGTGAAGCGGATGAGTTAACCAGTTAACTCACTCATTAACCAGCATCCAGGACCGATCACAGGACCGATCACAAGCCGAGGCCTGTCATATCGTTATATTAAAAATAGTGCAATTTTAGACATTTATATAAATAACTCTAAAACCGTGCTTTTACGTTTTTTTCAGTTTACATGTATATATATTTATATAGTAGCCTATATACACACACACGTACATTAACTCTCTCTCTGACAACTGAACAAACACTTCCACATCTGCTCCAAAACAGTCGGATGCTTTGAATATTGTGCCAAACTCTCATGAGGACGTCACGCATGTTTACCAGAAGAAGAACTGTGATGAAGAATCACGAGATTGTGACCGAATCTTCTCAGAGAAACAGCTGAAAGAAAGCGTTTCTGTTGTTAAGAGTTTGAGTACAGAGAGACTAAGAGCACTGAGGACAAATAACATGTAAATATTAATAGAAAGTCTGAAGCGCTGCCTCTCGGGAAACAACAGGGGCATCATTTATATCTGTACAAACTGCCTGAAAAGTGCTGAGCGTCACTGACGTCAGGGTCTGAGCAGACGTATGCACTTTTTCTTGAAGGAGTACTGCAGGTTTTGGACATTTGGATGATGACTGGTGATCTTTTATATGTTAATGACATTATTTAGGAGTTGTTTACAAGGCAGAGAGCTGAAACCATTCAGTTGCGCGCAAGTTTAAGATCATTTGCGATATAGATTTCACATCTGAAAGAGAGGCGTATGTGCGTTTTCTATGAATCACACGTACACATAGGGTTGGGAATCGAAAATCAATTACAATTACAGAATCAGATACTTGTTGTTAAATTAAGATTTCAATCCCACCTTTCAATTCCTGTGTGCACATCTTTAGCTGGGGCTGTTAAAAAAGTATTTGTCTTTGAATCATTGATTCAAAAACACTGATTCATCCAGTAATGAAACGAGTCAATCTTGAGTGAGTCATTGAATCATTCATTCAAGAGATTCGTTCAAAAACACTGATTCATCCAGTAATGAAACGAGTCAATCTTGAGTGAGTCATTGAATCATTCATTCAAGAGATTGATTCAAAAAGACTGATTCATCCAGAAATTAAATGAGTCAATCTTGAGTGAGTCATTGAATCATTCATTCAAGAGATTGATTCAAAAACACTGATTCATCCAGTAATGAAACGAGTCAATCTTGAGTGAGTCATTGAATCATTCATTCAAGAGATTGATTCAAAAACACTGATTCATCCAGTAATGAAACGAGTGAATCTTGAGTGAGTCATTGAATCATTCATTCATAAACACTGATTCATCCACTAATGAAACGAGTAAATCTTGAGTGAGTCATTGAATCATTCCATTCAGAAATTCCTTTAGATTTTGTTTAGTTGTCTAATATTTTTTTCTTCAGAATTGTGAGCAAACTACAACCTCCATTAAAAAACTAAAATCTCAATTTATCCAGAATTGTGCAGCTATATTTTGCTCTTAATTGAGTCCAGTTTTTATGTAGCCGCCTGATTTTTGTTCATGGTGTTCAGCAGCAATTAAATGTTTTGCAAAAAGAGACAATAAATGTGACCCTGGAGCACAAAACCAGTAATAAGGGTCAATTTTGTGAGATATGCATCATCTGAAAGCTGAATAAATAGCTTTTCATTGATGTATGGTTTGTTATGATAGGACAATATTTGGCTGAGATACAACTATTTGAAAATGGAAAAAATCTAAATATTGAGAAAATCACCTTTAAAGTTGTTCAAATTAAGTTCTTAGCAATGCATCTTACTAATCAAAAATTAAGTTTTGATATATTTGTGGTAGGAAATTTACTAAATATCTTCATGGAACATGATCTTAATGTCCTAATGATTTTTGGCATACAAGAAAAATGTATAATTTTGACTCATACAATGTATTGTTGTCTATTGCTACAAATATACCTGTGTTACTTATGACTGCCTTTGTGCTCCAGGGTCACATATATGCTTGATATCTAAATGTTTGATTTTTTTAACCACATAGGAATTGAAACTGGGAATCGATCAGAATCAGAATTGATAAAATTAAAACGATACCCAACCCTAGTAACGCATATGATCGTAAGATCAGATTTTAGGATGGTTTCTGCGCACTGTTTTATAAATGAGGTCCCAGAAGAGGAAGAGAGGCGTCTTGCTCAGCGTCAGACGTGCTGTGCTTTGGCTTTGTCTTTGCTGCGTGTGTTTCTGCTGTCGGTGTGGCTGATGTGGATCGAGCCCTGCACCAGCGCTGTGGGGTGAGTCAGTGATGTGGGGTGATAGTAGTGGCCGATGACCTCGCTGTACGCCGGCGGAGCGATGAGTGGACTGTCGAACACGGTGCGGTTGGGCGGCGCTCGGACCGACTCGCGGTTGAGCTCCAGCTGTTGCTCGGGGTCCCGCAGCTGAAGGGAACAGGGGCCCTGGTACGGCGGAGGCTCCTCGCCGTCTGACAGAGAGATGGTCGGCGGGAGGTCGATGATGGCGTGAGGGAAGTACGGGAACGTGGGCTGGAAGCGCGACAGACGCTCACGCTGAAGGTACGACGGCACCCGGTCCGGAGCATAAACCTGCGGGAGAGACAGAAATCCAATTATAAACATCTTTTACTGTATCAATTTTTATGGCGCTTATATTTCCTATTTGAGCCGATGCGGATGAATGAAGTTCCGCCCTGATTGTAAAGCAAAACGTAATTGGTTATAGCGAGAACGTGCTATGATTGGTCAGCGAAGTGAGGCTGTTATCTGATTGGCTTGAGTAGACGGTGGGTGGAGTCCATGCATTTGTGGATTGCCAGCGTGTTTCAAAATCCACAAATGCACGCAGCGATCCACAAACACACAGGACGCGGTTCACAAAAGAATGCCTTTTGAATGACATAAGAAGATATTTGTGAATGTTTTTATTTGCAAATCTAATTTTTTGTGAATTTAATTAATCTTTGAGACTTTTTGTGGATCTCATTCTATTTATTTGTCAGTATGTTTCATTTTTTGTTAATCTCTTTACATTTATTTGTGGATCATAATCTATTTATTTGGAATTATGCAACAATTCTACCCCAATAATTAAACTTAAGGAACACAAGTCATGTTTATTTATTTTATCATCTGAAACATGCTGAGACTTATTTTCCAAAACACGCATTAAGCCACATATTTGGATTTGTACAAATAAAATAAAAAACAAATGAATAAAATTAGTAAGTGAGCTAAAGTTTATTAGTACAGCTCTTTTCCTGAAGCTGATTTATAATGCATGTTGTTTCTAATGAGAATTTACGTTTGTTTTATATTTTTAATTTCTGTTTTGTTTTGAGTACTGTTAAATTGAAAGGATGTATTGTGGAGTGTTCAAAGGAACTAACATACATGTTTATAGTGTTTACAATGTTTGTAAATGTTTTATTTACTGTATTTAACATTATTTCTGAATGCAACTTTTTTTTTCAACAATTTAAATTCTGACCGCTATAGTCAGGTGTGACTTATTTTCTGGAAATAAACAGTAGTCATCTTTGGATGAGAGTATAGAGCAAGAACAGCACGTTTTGCACATAAATGCAGTTATTGATGAAATAAATCATACCTCACTCATGGCACTAGAAGAGCTGGGACCATCAGAGGACCACAGACTGCCCTCCTGCGAAAAATGAGGAAAAACAGAGAAAAACACATTATAAATTATGCAGGACGAACCAAGAAACTGAGCTGATATTCTTTTTAGTAATTTAATAGCATTTCATTTGTTTTAGTCACTTTAAAATAGAGCTGAGCTAGTTTTGCTCACATAATACAAGGATTTCAGCTCAATTCAGTATGTCATGTTCACTGATCATTTGATTACTTTAGATCCTCATATTTATATAAGGATGTGAAATATACAATATGTGACCCTGGACCACAAAACCAGTCTTAAGTGTCAATTTTTCGAAATTGAGGTTTATGCATCATCTGAAAGCTGAATAAATAGCTTTCCATTGATGTATGGTTTGTTATGATAGGAATATTTGGCTGAGATACAACTATTTGAAAATCTGGAATCTGAGGGTGCAAAAAAATCTAAATATTGAGAAAATCACCTTTAAAGTTGTCCAAATGAAGTTCTTAGCAATGCATATTACTAATCAAAAATTATGTTTTGATATATTTACGGTAGGAAATTTACTAAATATCTTCATGGAACATGATCTTAATATTCTAATGATTTTTGGCATAAAAGAAAAATTTATAATTTTGACCCATACAATGTGTTGTTGGCTATTGCTACAAATATACCTGTGTTACTTATGACTGCTTTTGTGCTGCAGGGTCACATATATGTTTACAGATTTTTATATTTTTTATTTATATACATTAATTTCCTATAGTTAATCCAGAAGAGACTCCTAGCGATGATCAACATCCACTAGGTGTCAGGATTTCTTTAGTGAGTGAGAGCAAAAATCACACACACACACACACACACACACACACACACACACACACACACACACACACACACACACGAGTGTCGTGAGTCAATGATAACGTGACCAAGCTGAACCTAAGATTAGAAGAGTTACTCCACTGTGATGCGATGCCTGGAGTGAGACAGACATCAGCGTGTGTGAATGAAGCCGTCACGGACAGTGTGTGTGTGTGTGTTTCTTACCGACGGCAGGGGCAGGTGTCGTCTATGCGCTTGTCCGTGGCGGGAGATGAGAGATCGCGCAGACAGTCTGTAGTGATTCAGCAGACACGTGATCACCACCACCATCATCATCATCACCACCACGATCACCAGAATCTGAACAAACTCCAGCTGGGCTGCAGACACACACACACACACAGAAGTACTGTAAATCTCACTGAATGTCATGCTATTAATGGCATTCTTAATATTTGATCCCGGACCACAAAACCAATCATAAGGTTCATCTAAAAGCTGAATAAATAATCTTTCCATTGATGTATGGTTTGTTATGATAGGACAATATTTGTCTGAGATACAACTATTTGTAAATCTGGAATCTGAGGGTGCAAAAAAATCTAAATATTGAGAAAATCACCTTTAAAGTTGTTCAAATGAAGTTCTTAGCAATGCATATTACTAATCAAAAATTAAGTTTTGATATATTTATGGTAGGAAATTGACTAAATATCTTCATGGAACATGATCTTAATATCCTAATGATTTTTGTCATAAAAGAAAAATGTATAATTTGGACTCATACAATGTATTGTTGACTGCTTTTGTGCTCCAGGGACACATATGAGTAAAACTCGAGTAAACGTGAAAATACTGTTCAGAAAAGACACTGGTCAAAAATAAAAAAATCAGATTCAAACAAATTCAAAATAAGTTTCAAAAAGATCTCAAAGTTTTCATGTCTACTAAATAGTAGTTAAACAAACTACTAGTTCCAAAGACCAGACCAAACTTTAAACAATTCACTGAAATCATGAACAATTAATACTGAACATTATGTAGAAGACAAACATCTGCAGAAACACATTAATACACCAGTGTTTGGGGTCAGTAAGATTTTTAAAAATGTTTTTGAAAGAAGTCTCTTCTGCTCACCAAGCCTGCATTTATTTGATAAAAACAGTGAAATATTATTGTAATGTAAAATAGCTGTTTTCTATGTGAATATGTGTTAA
>CM041803.1:1550712-1558212 GCA_023376895.1 Aspiorhynchus laticeps
TGGAGCTATGCGTAATCATATTCAATACATGCATGTATGCGTTAGCTTGGAGTCTAGCCAAAGCCAAATGTCAATCATGTCATACACTACAACCTGCCGCTGCGGTCCGCGATCCTATCCGCGCTGTCTATTCCTCTAAACGAAGACCCACTTCGGTGGTGCTGCGGGATTTCCAGGATCTTTTCGAAACTGTCTGCTTGCTTGTAGTTATCTCTCTGTGTGCCTGTGACTTCGAGCGCGAGCGCGTTTTGCAGAATCGCCTCTAGTCCCGTCTTTCGCCAGACCACGTTAACATGTTAAATTCACTGAACAAATGCGCACATCTGAGTAAGTAAAACAAGCTTTGTTATGTTTTTAGACAATATAGCCAACATGAAGTACATTTTTAAAAGCCGTTTTAATGCTATTCCTTGATAAACTTTCCTATTGTTTTAAACTTTTGTTTTAATATGCGTTTTAATATGTTGGCTAACGTTATATGAAAATGAAGTATTCTGTCAGTCTATTGATTGATTTTCAATTTCTGCATTGCTCCAGCCGATCTGAATAAATAAGCTATGCACTGGTTTATGAAGAGTGTATGATCTTCCTTTTTTCTGTTTAAGGACCGCCTAAAATTAATTGATGATAACGCGAGGCAAGCATACGGCATAATCGTGACCTATTTTTAGCAGAATTCATTGAGGGATTTGACAGTGTGATTCAAAGATTAAGTATTTCAACTGTTTGCTGTTATATAAACACGCACAGTTTTGTTGTTTTTTTTTTTGCCGTTTTTGGGGGGTTTCTAGCTTT
This sequence comes from Aspiorhynchus laticeps, assembly GCA_023376895.1. Lineage (NCBI taxonomy): Eukaryota > Metazoa > Chordata > Actinopteri > Cypriniformes > Cyprinidae > Aspiorhynchus > Aspiorhynchus laticeps. The sequence continues at coordinate 1,551,508 of CM041803.1, forward strand.
TAGACTAGTCGACTAGTCGGATACAAAACTTCCGTTTAAACGACAGTCAAATTAGTCGTAGCGCACATCCCTACTGTGTGCAACCATCAATGTTCACAAACCTGTTTTTGTTTGAACATTTTTTTAATATTTCTTAGAAAGATGTTCAACTCTGTTTGCATTTTCAGTTCAGCTGGCAAACGGCATTTTAAAGACTTTATTTTAGTGTATTTTTAGCTTATTTATTCGTTATGGTAACACTTTAGAATACTTATTCACTATTAACCCTAACTTTTCCCTGAATAAATCCCTAATTTGCTGCTTATTAATAGTTAATAAGGTAGTTGTTAAGGTTAGGTGTTGGGTAGGATTAGGGATGTAGAATAAGGCATTAATATGTACTTAATTAGTACTAATAAATGGCTAATATTCTAGTAATATGCATGCTAATAAGCACCTAGTTAAGAGACCATAAAATAAAGTGTTACCTTAGTTATTTGTATTATATTTGTGGACTGAATTACTGAGGTGTGGACGTGAAACGTAATTTAGTTTTTATGTGAAGCATAAAAATGACAAATAAAAGGAATCCCTTTTAAAGTGTCCCTTTAACTGAAAATGTGGATTATGAAAAATGTTAGCGACATGCTAGTAATATGCTAATCATGCTAGAGACACCTTAGCAACACCATAGCAACCACCCCGTGAACCCTAGCAACACCCTAGCAACCACCCCAGGTACCATAGCAACCGCATAGCAACACCTTGGCAACCACCTCGGGTACCCTAGCAACCGCATAGCAACACCTTAGCAACCACCCCGGGTACCCTACCAACCACCCCGAGTACCCTAGCAACTGCATAGCAACACCTTAGCAACCACCCCGGGTACCATAGCAACCACATAGAAACCCCATAGCAACACCCTAGCAACCACCCTGTGTACCTTAGCAACTGCATAGCAACACCTTAGCAACCACCCTGGGTACCCTAGCAACACCCTAGCAACCACCCCAGGTACCATAGCAACTGCATAGCAACACCTTGGCAACCACCTCGGGTACCCTAGCAACCACCCCGAGTACCCTAGCAACTCCATAGTAACACCTTAGCAACCACCCCAGGTACCCTAGCAACCACCCCGAGTACCCTAGCAACTGCATAGCAACACCTTAGCAACCACCCCGGGTACCATAGCAACCGCATAGCAACACCCTAGCAACCACCCCGGGTACCTTAGCAACCGCATAGCAACACCTTGGCAACCACCCCGGGTACCCTAGCAACACCCTAGCAACCACCCCAGGTTACCCTAGCAACCGCATAGCAACACCCTAGCAACCACCCCAGGTTCCCTAGCAACCGCATAGCAACACCCTAGCAACCACCCCAGGTTCCCTAGCAACCGCATAGCAACACCCTAGCAACCGCATAGCAACACCCTAGCAACCAACCCAGATCCCCTAGCAACCGCGTAGCAACACCCTAGCAACCACCCCGGGTACCTTAGCAACTGCGTAGCAACACCTTAGCAACCACCCTGGGTACCATAGCAACCACGTAGCAACACCTTAGCAACCACCCCGAGTACCATAGCAACCTAATAGCAACCACCCCGGGTACCCTAGCAACCGCGCAACCACCTAGAATACCCTAGCAACCACTCTGAGGTCCGTAGCATCTATCTATCTATAATCTGACTATCTATCTATCTATCTATCTATCTATCTATCAATCAAACTTTAAGCTTTTAAAACTGTTAAACTTCAAACTATTTCAGACTGAAAAGCTTCAAACTAAAAACTTTTAAAACTTAAACTTTTTAAACTTTTTTAAACTTTTCAAACTTTTTAAAACTTTCTGGTCCGGCTTTCTCAAGCCAACTTAAAGTTTGTCTCGACAAACTTTTTTATCTAGTTAATAGTTAATAAGGTAGTTGTTAAGGTTAGGTGTTGGGTAGGATTAGGGATGTAGAATAAGGCATTAATATGTACTTAATTAGTACTAATAAATGGCTAATATTCTAGTAATATGCATGCTAATAAGCACCTAGTTAAGAGACCATAAAATAAAGTGTTACCTTAGTTATTTGTATTATATTTGTGGACTGAATTACTGAGGTGTGGACATGAAACGTAATTTAGTTTTTATGTGAAGCATAAAAATGACAAATAAAAGGAATCCCTTTTAAAGTGTCCCTTTAACTGAAAATGTGGATTGAGCAAATTTAGTTGTTCTCTTAGGCACTATATGCAGTTCTGTGTAGTTACACCTCTTGTAATGATCCGTCTGTTTTACTATTAATTGGCATTTAATATCTGGAGCAAGCTTATTGACATTTAAACACAAGCTATATTTAAAGGTGCCATAGAATGGAAAACTGTGTTTATCTTGGCATAGTTAAATAATAAGAGTTCTGTATGGAAATGACATACAGTGAGCCTCAAACACCATTGTTTACTCCTTATGTAAATCTCGTGAATAAAAAAGACAGCTGAAAAATAGGCGAATCAGAACATAACACCGACTGTGACATCACTAATAGTCACGCCCCCAACATTTGCATAAACCCGCCAGCCGAATCATCAGAAGTGCTGCAGGTTAGGGATGGGTATCGTTAAGGTTTTAACGGTATTACTACTCTTATCGATACTGCTTATCGGTCCGGTACTTTAACGGTATTCTTATCGGTACTTTTTGTTATACTGTATATATATATATATTATATATATATATATATATATATATATATATATATATATATATATATATATATATATATATATATATATATATATATATATATATATATTATAACAAATTAGGAGCTGAATAAACATTACTTTATATTCTGAAATGTAAAATAAATATTTAATTAAATTAATATAAAACATCAATTTGTAAATGCACCAGTGTGCAGGCATTTTTAGTGTTTTATATACATAAGATAAGATACGGTAAGAATATGATCAAAGAAACAAAGTAAAAACAAACTGACAAATACAATAAAACAAATATACAAATTAAATGAAATAAACAGTGCTTTAATTTTTCCATGAAGGTCTACTAATATTAATGTTCAGGCAAGTAATAGCCTACAAAAGAAATCTAAAAGTAATCAAATGTAAATGCACACTGCATTGTTTTCACTGTATGTATTGATAGATTAATGCTTATTAAAGCTATAACGTTATTCAGATTAAGAGCTGTGGGGGATTTTCTCTTTGCATTTTTTTCTTTGATTAACATTGAAGCGCCAGTCTGTCACTTTAAAGCAATATATTGACGCACATCAGATTTTCTCCGAACAGTTCTGGTCCACTTAAGACAAACTGTTTAAGTGAATACTCTCGTAGCTGGCCATTGTGACATATTTTTGTGTGTATTTGATCGTTTGGACGCCCGAAGCTCAAACTGTAATTTGTCTGTCCGTCTTGGAGCGCTCCGCAGGCGCGCACGCACACACACACACACACACACACATTTCAGCCTGGGAAACAGCGTCTCTTGTGCGGATTGTGCTTTCAACGTTTTATTATCAAACATGTCCCGCAATTTAGCAACAGTAAAGACGGCATTTTACAACAATCACCGATTGAGCTGATTCTGGCGTTAAGTGTTGGTTAGGGAGGAACGACTGCGCACCGCTGTGAAGGGAGGGAAGTTGTGCTAGAAGAAACGCGGCTATATCATTAGAAGCCAAAATCAAAAATAAATAAATAAACTTAGCTTAATATAACAGCCACAGGCATAAAGTGCATATGTTTTAATAGTTAGTTCTCTATTCTATCATAATTAAACAGGGCTTTCATGTTGCGCGTGCTGAAGCTCCTCCGCGTGAGCGCGATCTCGCTTCTGAATTACGAATAGCAAAAATGCATCATAGACAAATGTTTGAATATTATTGCATATAAAACAGCTGGCAACTCTGGTGAGATAGAATTTGCAAGATAATGTGTATATGTAGCAACAATAAATGTGTGTTTTCATCATTTCTCCAGTACCGACAGCAGAACCGATAACGTCAGAGCTTATCGATACTCCGGTCTTTCATAATTTAGCACCGAGACCGATTTAGTACCGAGTTTCGGTACCCATCCCTACTGCAGGTATTGTGAAGAAACAAGCGAGGACAACAGAGAAAATGGCAGATGATGGAAATAAATGTTATGCTCCAGGCTGTGCAGGGGATGTGAAATGCAGGGATGGGTTGGTGTCTGTATTCAGAAAGGCACGGAAAGCAAATAACGCGTTCTAATAAAATAACGCGAGCCACTAAAGGGACATGGTTAGCTGCTAGCGGTAGCCTGTTACATTACAGTACATAAGATTTCACTTACCACACAAACAGAGTAAGGAGAGATGACTGAGGATGATGGAGAATGATTTACAGATTCTGAGCACCACTGACAAGCGTCTGATCTTGTAAAATGTGTGGTAACTACTGCTGCTCCATAGTATAAACAGAGTACGTGCGATCACGAATCACGAAAGTGAAAGTAAAAGTCGATCGTGCATTTGAAAGCAGTTTCAGTGCCCCGCATATTAATAGCGGCTCCCTGATGCCCGCATTTTATATACAGTATAATTACCCAACGATATAACTGCGCGAGAAAGTATTGAAATATATATTTTCCCTGTGTTTCCTTCCTGTGAGCTACTGAAATGAGCCGCACTGTGAAACAGCCAATCAGAGCAGAGCTCAACATTGAGCCGCACTGTGAAACAGCCAATCAGAGCAGAGCTCAACATTGAGCCGCACTGTGAAACAGCCAATCAGAGCAGAACTCAACATTGAGACGCACTGTGAAACAGCCAATCAGAGCAGAGCTCAACATTGAGACGCACTGTGAAACATCCAATCAGAGCAGAGCTCAACATTGAGCCGCACTGTGAAACAGCCAATCAGAGCAGAGCTCAACATTTAGACGCACTGTGAAACAGCCAATCAGAGCAGAGCTCAACATTGAGCCGCACTGTGAAACAGCCAATCAGAGCAGAGCTCAACATTGAGACGCACTGTGAAACAGCCAATCAGAGCAGAGCTCAACATTGAGACGCACTGTGAAACATCCAATCAGAGCAGAGCTCAACATTGAGCCGCACTGTGAAACATCCAATCAGAGCAGAGCTCAACATTTAGACGCACTGTGAAACAGCCAATCAGAGCAGAGCTCAACATTTAGACGCACTGTGAAACAGCCAATCAGAGCAGAGCTCAACATTGAGCCGCACTGTGAAACAGCCAATCAGAGCAGAGCTCAACATTTAGACGCACTGTGAAACAGCCAATCAGAGCAGAGCTCAACATTGAGACGCACTGTGAAACAGCCAATCAGAGCAGAGCTCAACATTAAGCCGCACTGTGAAACAGCCAATCAGAGCAGAGCTCAACATTGAGCCGCACTGTGAAACAGCCAATCAGAGCAGAGCTCAACATTTAGACGCACTGTGAAACAGCCAATCAGAGCAGAGCTCAACATTATTATTCATGACCCTCCAAATAAGCCAATAACAGACCGTTTCATTCTGGGGAGAAATCCTAGGGTTGTAAATGCACATGTAAAACTGTTTCTGGAGATTTTTTGCACTTACCACATACCTTCTGTGTAGATATCAGAGAACAATTTAAAATATTGCATCAATGCATTCTATGGCACCTTTAAACGCTAATGACTAAGTGACTACTGGATGGAAACAGATTTTTTTGCTTCAGCACACTGTGTCAGGCGTTTGAGCGCTTGGAGTCGCTCCAGCCGTGGTTGTGTTCGGGCCGATGCCAGGTGCACCTTCCTGCCCCGCGGGCAAAATAACATTCCAGACTCTGGGTAAACTCCAGCCTGTGCTTCATCGCTCTGGAATGAGTCGCTCGCTTCATCAGAGATCAAACCTGAGACTGGAAACTGTCTTCATGCACTATAAACTATTATTGTTTTCAAGAACATTAGAGAGCATTTCACACAAAAACACTATTCCAGTTTCCAAAAGACCATTAAATTCAGTGTTGCTTGCCATTTCCGTGTAATCACTTGTGAAATTTACTTGTAAATTCTGAGTGAAAACTGTTTCTAATCAGTTTTTTTGAGTGGTTACATATTGAGTTTATGTTAAATTAACGTAGAATTTAATTTGAAACAATTTTCACACAGAATCGCTGATAAATTTCACAAATAATTAAAAGGAAAGGGCAATTTCCTTGTAATTATTTGTGAAATTTACTTGTGAAAACTGTTTCTAATCAGTTTTTTTGAGTGGCTACATATTGAGTTTATGTTAAATTAATGTAGAATTTAATAAAAAAAAAAGTCATACAGAATTTCTGGTAAATTTCACAAATAATTAAAAAGAAAGGGCAAGAATAAAGAAAAAAATCTTAGTGAAAATGTTTCCAATCAGTTTTTTTTGAGTGCTACATATTCAGTTTATGTTAAATTAACGTAGAATTTAATTTGAAACATTTTCACTCAGAATCGCTGATAAATTTCACAAATAATTAAAAGAAAGGGCAAGAAAAACATTGAATTAAACATGAAATTTTGAAGTAGTATTTTCTTGTAAAACATACTCCAATAATCAAGTAAAACTTTACGATCAAATCTAACGATCAGTTAGCTCATATCACATCAAACCGTGCAAATTATTATTACTGTTATACTTTGTTCTCAAATTGTTAATGTTAACAACATCAGCATTGCGTCACTATGTGTATATAGTGTGCATTATCAT
>CM041803.1:1563212-1583212 GCA_023376895.1 Aspiorhynchus laticeps
CTGTGAGTGTGTTTGTCTCTGTGAGTGTGTGTGTGTGTGTGTCTCTGTGAGTGTGTGTGTGTGTCTCTGTGAGTGAGTGAGTGAGTGTGTGTGTGTCTCTGTGAGTGAGTGAGTGTGTCTCTGTGAGTGAGTGTGTGTGTGTGTGTGTGTGTCTCTGTGAGTGAGTGAGTGAGTGAGTGTGTGTGTGTCTCAGTGAGTGTGTGTGTGTGTGTCTCTGTGAGTGTGTGTGTCTGTGAGTGTGTGTGTGTGTCTTTGGGAGTGTGTGTGTGTGTGTGTCTCTATGAGTGTGTGTCTCTGTGTGTCTCTGTGAGTGTACGTGTGTGTGTCTCTGTGAGTGTGTGTGTGTGTGTCTCAGTGAGTGTGTGTGTGTCTCAGTGAGTGTGTGTGTGTCTCAGTGAGTGTGTGTGTGTCTCTGTGAGTGTGTGTGTGTCTCTGTGAGTGTGTGTGTGTGTGTCTCTGTGAGTGTGTGTGTGTGTGTGTGTCTCTGTGAGTGTGTGTGTGTGTGTGTGTCTCTGTGAGTGTGTGTGTGTGTGTCTCTGTGAGTGTGTGTGTGTGTGTCTCTGTGAGTGTGTGTGTGTGTGTGTGTCTCTGTGAGTGTGTGTGTGTGTGTGTGTGTGTCTCTGTGAGTATGTGTGTGTGTCTCTGTGAGTGTGTGTGTGTGTGTGTGTGTGTGTGTCTCTGTGTGTGTGTGTGTGTGTGTGTGTGAGTCTCAGGGGTGTCTCTATATTCCCACACACCCCATCTGCTATTTACGGCTCCAGACACTGAAGCGTCTGTGTGAGTCTCTCTGAACACAAAAGAGCCGAACGCCACGCAAACCTTCAACCAAACCAAAGCACCATCAGTACAGATGAACAAAACCAGCACATGATCTCTAGGTTAACTAAACTAACTCCACGTTTCTCAGACGTGCTGCTGCTTTATGAGACTGAAGTTCACCTGAGGCTGGATTTCTTCAGGCCTCAGCTCGACTCGACCTGACCACAAACTGCTGCATCGTCCAGAAACAAAGCCCATCTCCTCGCGTCTCTGCCAGCAGCATATGGCTCATAGACGGGCAAACAGAGTCCAGACTAGCTTTAGCTTCACCTGGGCCGCTGCCAGAGCACTTAATTATTAACTCACTCACACACTCAGACAGGAGCTCTTAATGGAGACTAAAATAGCCGGCGCTCGCTGAAGAGAGTCTGAAGCTGATAACAGATCACAGCGAGTGTGACAGAAACACACTGATACAGACAATCAATCAATGACCTATAATGAAAGAGTGGGACGGCTCGGGACAGTGTCTACTGTACTTACTGTACACACCCATCCAACAAAAAAGACATGACAGAGATCATCAGCAAAACACTGGCTCTTTCACTGCTTACACTATACTATAAATATATATATATACACTTTACCATTCAACAGAATGTTTTTTAAAAAAGAAATTAATACTTTTATTCATCAAAAATGCATTAAATGTATCAAATGTAACATTAAAGACATGTATAATGTTACAAAAGATTTCCATTTCAAATAAATGCTTTATATTCATCTGTGAATCCTGAAAAATTAAATGCGTCACGTTTTCCACAAAAATATTGAACTGTTTTTCAACATTGATAATAATCATAAATGTTTCTTGAGGAGCAAATCAGCATATTATTATGATTTCTGAAGATCATTTCTGATGATCACACACACACACACACACACACACACACACTCACACTGAAACCCTATGACTAGAGCAGCACATGCTCGACAGACAGACAGATGATAAACAGACTGGATCTCTCTCATGGTGTGTGTGTGTGAGTGTGTGTGTGTGTGTGTGTGTGTGTGTGTGTGTGTGAGAGTGTGTGTGTGTGTGTGTGTGTGTGTGTGTGTGTGTGTGTGTGTGTGAGTGTGTGTGAGTGTGTGTGTGTGTGTGTGTGTGTGTGTACAAGGAAGAGAGAGGAAAGGGGAAAAACCACAAAAGACTGGGAACGGAAGAAAAACAGGTTTCACAATTTCTCATGATCTACTGTAACCAGATCCTGATCCAAACCACACAAGGTCCAGGCATGTAGCTGCGTGCGACCGATACCGAGAGAGATAACGGAGCACAAGCTCACGCCTCGCCTGCGGTCAGAGACATAACACTGAGATCCGTCTGAGACGAACACACATGCTCACACATCGCCCCGATACAATAAGTAAAAACTACAGATACTAAAAATCTCATACCGAAAGCTGATTATTCAGAATCGATACCGATATGTAGTGAACTATACAGGGAACCCTCTCATAACACATTACTATAATATTAGAGGCTAAAATGAACATCCATTATATTCAACTGCTATTTATTTTTCAATACAATAATCACACTCAAATAAAAACTGTATGCAACTCAATTACGCATAAGGTAGTTTTCATAAAAACTCATCTTCATGTCAGATTTATTCAAACATCCAAATATAAATAACTTCTCTCTAGTGTTTTTATAGCTAACTAACCAATTGTGAACACTGGAGAACTCCCCTGAGGTAAATGCTAAGATTCATATTGATCATAAGCTGTTTTATTGACATTTTTCCGCAGTTTAAACATGGACTGATCGATTACATGCGACGTGATTCATTTCAGTAAGTTGTACTAGTTCTTTCAATGCCTTCTGATGATTATTTATGTTTATTTTGTGCTATAACTTGTAATAAAGTGGAAGAGACTTGCACTGAAGCTAAAGAGATCTGTCTCACCACATTTAAGAGCAACAAATTTGTCTGAATTTTGTGATAAAATGGACAGAATTTGAGAGCTGATTTTTTTTATCAGAACTTAAAGCACAAAGCTCTTTGCGATTATTAGAAGGTGCTCTACAAATGTGACCCTGGACCACAAAACCAGTCTTAAGTCGCTGGCGTATATTTATAGCAATAGCCAACAATACATTGTATGGGTCAAAATTATTGATATTTCTTTTATGCCAAAAATCATTAGGATATTAAGTAAAGATCATGTTCCATGAAGATATTTTGTGAATTTCCTACAGTAAATATATCAAAACTTAATTTTTGATTAGTAATATGCATTGCTAAGAACTTCATTTGTACAACTTTAAAGGTGATTTTCTCAATATTTAGATTTTTTTGCACCCTCAGATTCCAGATTTACAAATATTGTCCTATCATAACAAACCATACATCAATTGAAAGCTTATTTATTCAGCTTTCATATGATGCATAAATCTCAATTTTGAAAAATTGACCCTTATGACTGGTTTTGTGCTCCAGGGTCACAAATAATGTTTGATGAAGGGAAAACCCCAAATCCAGCAACCCTGAACCTGCATTAACGGCGCTAGTTTTTAAGTGAGATTGCATTAAAGTGTTAATATCGTGTCAGGACAGGCGTGCTTCAGCGATGACGGAGCGTTTTGAGACGGTGATGTCATCCGACACTAAATGCACTGACGGAGGTGAGTCAAAGCAGCCCTGCAATTAGCAGCGCGTCCGTGACAGAGACGCAACTATTATGAGGAATGAGCAACCCGCCAAGAACCAAGAACATTAAAACATCAACCAACATTCACCACAAGAACCTAAAAGCACCATCTCACCACAAAAATCACAGTTCTGTCATCATTTACTCACTCATGAGTCTCTCCAAACCTGACTTATGAAGAATTTTACACAACTCTTTCACATACAAGCTTCAAAAAGGACAAAAACACCATAAAAGCACCATAGCATCAGTCCATAAAAGCCCTTTCACACTGAGAACAATAACTGTAAAGATTCAATACGAGTCCACATCACAACTATAATGATAACGACACAGACAAACGATATCATTACAATCACTTTCAGAGATTTCCAGCTAATAAATGATAAAAACTTTGACAGCCATTCAAAATCCACTCAACCTTAAGAAACATAACACTAATATATACACTACACTATAATTTTTTTATTATTTTTGAAAGAAGTCTCTTCTGCTCACCAAGGCTGCATTTAATTATTTTATTTTTTTAAATACAGTAAAAACAGTGAAATATTATTACAATTTAAAACAGCCATTTTATATGTGATATATTGTATTATACCATGGTCTGTCTGAATACTCGATTCTGATTGGCTGGCAGGGTAGTTCCAAGTCAGTTTAATTACAATTCAATATTAATGCCCTGCTTTAATTGATGCACACAAACCCACACACATCACTCGCACACAAACACACACACACACACACACACACACACACACACACACTCACACATCACTCGCACACAAACACACACACACACAAACATCACTCGCACACACAAACAAACACACACACACACACACACACACACACACACACACACACACATCACTCGCACATACAAACACAAACACACACACATCACTCGATGTGTGTGTGCTGAAAAACAGCTGAAAACCTGTTAGGAGCACTAGAGATAGGATGCGAACGGAACCAAACCAGATCACCTGGTTTAAACTGCGCATCTTTATGCCGGGCATTATAATATCTGGCTTGTCTGGCACGCTGCATTCCCACTATACGTGCTACCTCATCTGCCAGTCTTCTTTGTCTGTCTAGCAGTGAATAGGCAGCTTGATTTGGAGACGGTGGTGTGTGTGTGTTTGTGTGTGCGAGTGATGTGTGTGTTTGTGTTTGTGTGTGTGTGTGTGTGTGTGTGTTTGTGTTTGTGTGTGTGAGTGATGTGTGTGTGTGTGTGTGTGTTTGTTTGTTTGTGTGTGCGAGTGATGTGTGTGTGTGTTGTGTGTGTGTGTGTGTGTTTGTGTGCGAGTGATGTGTGTGGGTTTGTGTGTGTGTGTGAGTGTGTGTGTGTGTGTGTGTGTGTGTGTGTGTGTGTGTGTGTGTGTGTGTGTGTGTGTGTTTGTGTGCGAGTGATGTGTGTGTGTTTGTGTGCATCAATTAAAGCAGGGCATTAATATTGAATTGTAATTAAACTGACTTGGAACTACCTGTGTGTCTAGAGAGAGAGAGAGAGAGATCGATAATTAATTGAAATAAATGCTAAAGCCTAATTCATTCAAATAAATGTGATCTTACCTCACTATTTAATCTTTGTGTTTGATTTAAACCGGACAGAATGCTGGCGCTAACGAGCCGTAACTGACGAAAATAACCATAATTTTTACCCGTCTGGTCAAATATTGCACTGCAAACATCATTAACAGCTTTAACTTATCAATGCTGGCAAATGACCATAGTATAAGCGGGATAATGCACGGCAAGCTTTGCATTAAACGATTTTAATGCACTTCACGGAGGCCTCCACACCGTGCATTAAAATCAGCTAGCCGTGCATTATTATCCCTTACATAATTTATTTATTTCTGTGATGCAAAGCTGAGAATTTTTTGAATTCTCAATACAAATTTAAACAGAAGACAGTTTTGTAAATTGTAGTAATTTTATTCTTTTCACTGTATTTTGATCAAGTAAATGATCAATGATCTGGTGACTAGAAAAGATTTCCATCCAAAGCATCTTAACTATTCCAAACTTTTGAGTGGTTTCTGTTCCTCTGAAGTCATATGATCATGTTTGTGAGGAACAGACGGGTCAGGCGCCGCAGAACTGTGAGGTAATGATAGAACGAGCTCTTTAGGACACACTGTTGATGAACGGGACGCCGTGGGTCTTAACCCGTTTAATCCAAAAATTTTCCCAGACATGAAAAAATCCAAATGATGTGTCATAAGTAACCCTTTGAAATAATCAATAACTTTAATTTTTTATTTTTTTTGGAAAAGTGTGTGAAAAATTGTGTTTTATGGTCGGTGGGATAATGTGTGTACTGAAATAACATATTTCTGCAGTCATAAAAATTGTTATATATCTCAGCCCAGCAACTGTTTGATCACATTCTAGGGTTACTATTATGCATAAAAACCTTATGCAACATTGATAGGAATAACTGAGATAAAAAATACAACCATCACCGTATTTCAAAATTGTTAATTTTTGTAAAATACAACATCAAATTTTCATATCAATGCTACGAGTATTACAACATCATTCTTGTAAATTTTTTGTAACATTTGAATTTTTAATTTAGTGCAATATATTGTCATTTCAACATTTTAGTGCAATTTTCACCAACAACTGCATCTGGATTTATATTGTATACCTAAACTCACTGTTATCCCAGCGGTCATCAACATGTTTACTCACTCTATGACCACACTCAACAAAACTAAATATATGCAAATGCATATATTAATACTAGACACCCTAAAGATCACGTGTACCAAAAATCTGTATCATATCTTTATGTTAACACACTTTACTAGCCTTTTGTTTCAGAGCTTTGATGCAGTTATCATCTTCTCAAGATTCTGGTCATGTGACAATCTGCACATATTTCACTGAGACGCTTTATTGTTTCCATATTTGCAGGAAGTCACTAAAACACCAGTCAGTAAGGTTTTTAGAGCTTTATAAATGAAACCTTTTTTACGGTCACTATTGTGATCGGTGGGATTGAATGTGTTAAACACAGGTTCTGCAGCGCAGCTGTTTCCTCTTCCTGTGAAGAGCAGAACAGTGTTTCCTCAGCGCCGGATCGGAGCACATGTGTTTATCAGAAAGCTCTGCCTCGGGCCTCAGAGACACAGCGACGCGTCACGAGGTCAAGGCCGGATAATTAGCAGAGCGTCGACCCAACAAAGACACCACAAACCCCAAATCAACAACTCTGAGACAAACTACAGGAACTACAGTCTATGCTTGTATCAGTTTATGAGTAAATAGATCTGCATGATTATTAATCAAAACTAGTGCTGTCAAAAGATTCATCGCATCCAAAATAAAAGTTTTTGTTTACATAATATATGTGTGCATACTGTGTACATATATATATATTATGAATATATAAATACACACACATGCATGTATATATTTACATGCATATACGTATGTATATTCAAATAATTCATATTATTTATAAATATATTTAATATACAGTATAAACATAACACCTTTTTCTTAGATATATACATGAGTCAAAGATGTTAAGATGTTCGCATCAAAATAAATTCACAAAAGTGATTTTATGTCCATAAAAAGCACATTAAATGTAAGTAAAGTCTACTTTTAAGGTTTCAAATAAGTTTTTGGAGAATAAAATGTCAAAATTTGGTTGAAATAATGTTACATTGTTATTCAGTGTAACAATATTTATGTAAAAAGTCAAACAACATGCTTATTTTGACTTGTACATATTAAAATATATAAAATAATAAGGCAGCATATTAAATTTTATTGTGTTTTAAATGAGTAAAAATGTATTACTGACAAATGGGTGAAACTTAGGATAGTGGCATGTTTTAAAAATGTAAAATTACAACTAATTAGTATTTGGGCTGAAAGCAATTAGTCTTTTAATATGTCATAAATTGATTTTTGTTGTAAATATGCCTGACAAGATTGTTACACTGAATGATATTTTAGTGGCTGTCTTCTGTAAATCAGGGGAAAATGTATGATATTTATTTTTTGCTCAGAAAAACAAAAACAAAATTGCAATTAAATTAAACAGAAAACTTTTTCATTTTTTGGGGGAAAAAAACAACAATTTAAAGCAGTATTACACTTATTGTTTTTATACTTAAACCCTTTTTTCCTCTTTGACCCACATGTATGTGTGTGTATTTACATATACATAATAAATATACGCAGTACACACACATATATCATGTAAACAAAAAGTTTTATTTTGAATGAGATTAATCGTTTGACAGCACTAATAAAAACCAACCCAAAACTGAAATATGGCTTAATGCAATTATCAAATCACAAAACTATTTTCACAAAGTTGTAATGAGAAGAACAAAAGATATGCTTTAATTTAAGTTTTCCATTAAAATTAAAGAAATAAAAACAGCCATGAATATTAATATTGTAATTTTACAGTTGTAACATAAAAAATTACTATATTTTTTTTTTCATTTTACAGTTAAATGTTTCAATAGTAATATTTTTTATTTTTTTTTATACTTTAGTAATAATAATAATAATAATAAAGATGATCATTATTACAATTATAGTCATATTTATAAATAATCACAAATTCTTGGCCAAATTTGCAGCCATACAAACAAGCAAAACAAATGTGTAATTTTTTTAAATCATATTTTAAATTGAAATCACAATTTTTAATCAGAAAAACAAATATCGCAATTGTATTTTTTTCTAAATCAAGCAGCGCTGTGAACAAAATAATGCCAAATATAATTATTAACAAAAAATGTAAATTCTCTCATCATTTAGTGATCTTCATGTCATTAAAAATCCATAAGGCTTTTGTTCATCTTCAAAACACAAATTACGATATTTTTGATGAAACCTAAAGTGCTTGAAAGTCACTGAAAGAAAACTTCATCGCTTCAAAAAGTTCATAAAGACATTTAATTAGGCCTTCATTCACCCATGAGGTTACGCAATTATCACAGAATGTTCATTTTAGGATGAACTATCCATTTAATTTCATATACATAGACGCTGCTCTGTAGATTCATGTGCATGACTGCATCATCAGTGTAGAATTACAGGAACAAAAAAAGCCTGTTGTTTATGATCTACAAGAAGGTTTTCCAGTGAAACGAGGTCAGGGAGCAGAAAGACATTTTTCTGTGACGCATCTTCAGCTGCATGTAGCTCCTTTTCAACAAAAAAATCCAAATAATCTCATTATAATTGACAACCACATTGTTTACATGGGTGACAAAGACTTCTGTTCGGTTGCCAGATCTAGAGCTCTATGATGTCCGTGATGCAGAAAACAGACGGAATCCAGTCATAAAAACTGTATTTATAGTTTAATGTCACGGAGTTTGTCAAAGTTTGGATGAATGAATCAAAAGCAGGTCACTTAAATCAAATGGTGATCTGGACTAGTATCTGATGTAAATCTGAATCCTGCATGTGTCTCTGTGTGAATGGAGCAGGGTTTTGTTTACTACATACACAGAGCGCGTGATTTCAGCGTCTGACGTCTCAATGAAGACATAAATACATCAACAATATCTCCAAAACTGATCAAAACCAGCATTTTACCATTTCATTTGAGTAAAACTAGTCATATCATATACACACAGAACTTTACTCGGCAACCCGTCAAAATAAAAGTCCTGTTTAACTTGAAGACATTGTGTCAGAAATAGCTATATTACTATTATTTAGTAGAATGTACGTAATACTACTACTGCTGTTGAAAAATAATAAACTTTATTTTTTTAATAAATAATCACAAAATATTTCTTCCATGTTTTAATTTTAATATTAAATCCCCTTTATTTGCCAAAAAATTAAATGTGTTTAATTTTCATTAATTAAAATTTAAATTAAATCAATGCTTTATGGCTTCATCTGATAATCAGTAAAATTTATATACACAACACAGAATTTCTGAAGGGGGGGGGGGCATTTCATAAGCTACTGTAAGAATAAATAATAATAGTTTGTATGCATTCAAATAATTAGATGCTAAAACACAGAATTTGGTAATAATAAAACATAAGGTGAGAAAAAAATAAACATTTCATATGACCCTAAACATGTAATTTTTGTTACACTTTTAATAAATTAATGTTAAATTGTATAAGTTTCATGATTTTAATTAATTAGACATGCGTTTTGATTAATGGAATTTAATTTGACCATTAAAAAGGAGTCCAGAAAAATTAAAACGGGAAAAAACGGAATCCAGAAAAATTAAAAAGGGGAAAAACGGAATCCAGAAAAATTTAAACGTGAAGAAAACGGAATCCAGAAAAATTTAAACGAAAAAAAAACGTAATCCAGAAAAATTTAAACGGGGGAAAAAAAACGGAATCCAGAAAAATTAAAACGAAAAAAAAAAAAAAAAAAAAACCCGGAATCCAGAAAAATTAAAACGGGGGGGGGGGGGGAGACGGAATCCAGAAAAATTAAAACGGGGAAAAACGGAATCCAGAAAAATTAAAACGGGGAAAAAAAAAACGGAATCCAGAAAAATTAAAACGGGGGGGGGGAAAAAAAAACGGAATCCAGAAAAATTAAAACGGGGAAAAACGGAATCCAGAAAAATTAAACGGAAAAAAATAGAATTTTGAAAAAAATAAAATGGAATTTGGGAAAAAATAAAACTGATTTCATAGAGCCCTAATGACTGCATCATCAGTGTAGAATTACAGGAACAAGAAAAGCCTGTTGTTTATGATCTACAAGAAGGTTTGAGGAACCGCAGCAGTTTTCCAGTGAAACGAGGTCAGGGAGCAGAAAGACATTTTTCTGTGACGCATCTTCAGCTGATCTGTGTCTGCATGTAGCTCCTTTTCAACAAAAAAATCTAATCTCATTATAATTGACAACCACATTGTTTACATGGGTGACAAAGACTTCTTGCCAGATCTGCCCACAATGTCTAGCAGCTACCGGCAAACTATAAGAGTCACAAAACACAAAGGATCAAAGGAAACCGGCAGCTGTAATATCCTGTTAGGAGGACAAACCATCCCGTCTTCCCCCGAAGGGACGATCTGCTCCGGCCTCCGTCCCAAACACAACAGCCGCTTCAGACGAGGAGCGTTTCTCGTAAGCGAGGAGCTGATCTCATCTGTACAGTGGGGGGGGTCTGTGTCACGCTCACGTCTCGTGTGTGTTTCTCGTTAACCGTTCACACTTATCCTGACAGACACGGACCACGATCTCACAGACGAAGAAGAAGATGCAACACCAGACCAAAAACACTCTCAAATTAAAAGAAAGAAATAACAAAATGATATGTTGCATAAATCCTATGATGCCTTATTACTGTAAAAAAAATTATAATTATTAAATGGTGAAAGTTGCATGAATTAAATTGTTTAGACATGCTTCTTGGTTGTTAAAATGTAATTAAAGACTTAAAAAAAATATATAATAATAATAATATATATATATATATATACACACACACTGCAACAGTTATTTTACATGCACTGTATAAAAAAACTAAATCCACCTACTTTAACTTAAAAAACATAAGCTCAGTTGCTGTCTTCAAATTTTATTTATAACAAGTACTTTCAATGTAAATTATATTAAACTGACTTAAAATATTAAGTTGAAATTGGTTAGATTTTTTTTGGTTGTTAAATTATTACTGACTTAAAATAATGGAAAAACCATGACTTAATTTTTTACAGTATGGAAATCAGTATTAAAGGCAGCACAACAAATATATGATGCATTTAAAATCATATAATTTTTACAATATCTTTTTTCCATATGAGACTGAGATTTTTTTACAGTAATGAGAATTTGAGGATGCAATTACACTGAAAAAAATGATTCATTGAATTTACTAAATGTTTTTATTTAGTAAATTAAGTGGTTGCAATCAATTTATTTTAGCTACATTTAAATGAACAAATTTAGTTGACTGACTTTCAACATATTTTTTATTTATTTAAATGTAGCTAAAATAAATTGATTGCAACCACTTACCTTAAAAACATTTAATAGCATTTTTTTCAGTGTAGATTCAGTCCTATCAAATATTGTGAAATGCAAGTGTTAAAGGGATAATTCACTCAAAAATGTAAATTAATGTCTATGCTCCCTCGTGTCATAAGAGATCCATAAGACTTTTGCTCATCTTCAAAACACAAATGAAGATATTTAAATGAAATGGAGCGACTGAAAGTCCATTCAACCACAGCTTCAACCGAAGGGTCATAAAGACAGTAAATAGTAGGTAAGTAATTGATCACAGAATGTTTAACTTTTGAATTAACTATTCCTTTAATTTGATGTACTTGTTATAAATAGATGATGATCTCTAGATTTGCATGTCTGACAAAAATCAAGCATGACCGTCTCGATAAAACAATGACAGGAACAAAGGTTAAATGTGTCCAAAAATGCAAAACATCTTAATTTTGCATGCAAAATGTTTGCTTTTGTATTTTGAGACGTCACATGTCTTTATTGAACTCTTCATGTCCACAGAAGCCAGGAGAGATCGAGTGATAATCATATTTGACAGACGCTGACACACGTCTATCTCTCCTGGCTTCAGCGATCATGAATCCACTTTCTGTTTCCAAGACGCAGCTTGTAATGAAAAGAGCCGAGCACTTGAAGTCTGTTCCACGAGTCGACTTGATTATAACATCCAGGAAAATGTTAAACCCTCAAATCTGCTTAAAGCACCATTTCTGTGCACAGAAACAAACAGGCTTCCATCCCGCAAAACAACAATAAAGAAACAGCAGCTTTGAGCTTCAAGCCAATTCACATTCATTCTGCTTCGCTTGTGGCTTTAAACGGGATTGCAGCGGACGTAGGGTGCTTTTTTCCCAGGATTTCTAAATTGCCTAAAGTGTCCAGGGTTTGGCTTTGTTCCTATTGCTTTCATACTTGCTGAAGGTAATGACCGAAAAGCAGTTTGACCAATAGCGTACAGGCATTCTACACAATCGACCAATCGTGGCGTGCGAGAGGCGGGATCTACAGAGAACAATCAAAGCGATGCAAACACAAAAATAAGACAAAACCTAGACATTTTAGGCAATTTAGAAATCCTGGAGAAAAAGAGTACGGACAATACCTATCAAAAGATTATAAACAGTAAGATTTTTAATGTTTTTTTTTAAAGAAGTCTTTTCTGTTCACCAAGCCTGCATTTATTTGATCCAAAAACAGCAAAAGAAAAAATTGTGAAATATTTTTACTATTTAAAATAACTGCTTTCTATTTGAATATATGTTAAAATGTAATTTATTTCTGTGATTTCAAAGCTGAATTTTCAGCATCCAGTCTTCAGCATCACATGATCCTTCAGAAATCATTATAATATTCTGATTAGCTGCTCAAAAAACATTTATTATTATTATTATTATGTTGAAAACAGATTTTTTTCAGGTTTCTTTGATGAATAAAGTTCAGAAGAACAGCATTTATCTGAAACAGAAATCTTTTGTAACATTATAAATGTCTTTATCATCACTTTTGATACATTTAAGCATGCATCCTTGCTAAATAAAAGTATTAATTTCTATAATTTCTTTCCCAAAATTATTCTGACTCGAAGCTTTTGAATGGTATAGTTGTGTATAATGTTACAAAAGCTTTTTATTTCAGATCAATGCTGATCTTTGGATCTTTCTATTGATTAAAGAATCCTGAAAAAAAATGTTTTAAATATTGATAATAATAATGATTTCTGAAGGATCATGTGACGCTGAAGACTGGAGTAATGATGCTGAAAATACAGCTGAATAAATTACAGTTTAACATATATTCATATAGAAAGCAGTTATTTTAAATATTTCACAATATTACTGTTTTGCTGTATTTTGGATCAAATAAATGCAGGCTTGGTGAGCAGAAGATACTTCTTTAAAAAAAAACATTTAAATCTTACTGTTTATAAACTTTTGATTAGTATTGTACGTCCTCTTTTTCCCGGGATTTGCCTAAAATGTCTAGGTTTTGTCTTATTTTTGTGTGTGCATCGCTTTGATTGTTCTCTGTAGATCCCGCCTCTCGCACGCCACGATTGGTCGATTGTGTAGAATGCCTGCACGCTATTGGTCAAACTAGGGCTGTGCAATTATTCAAAATTCAGTTTTGATTTCGATTTCGGCTTCCAACGATTATGAAAATACAATAATCGAGATAAAACGATTATGGCGCCCCCTTTCCAGCTGCGCTTTCACTCCATAAAAGCCCATTTTCACGTGTAAATCAGTAAAATCATGTAACGTTACTTTTGCAAAATTGGACGTGCTTGAGTTATTAAAGTTGATTAGATTTCTTAATGTTTTAAAGAGAGCTTGCGCTGTTCCTCAGGAGGATATCTGTGTATGCGCTCAGAGACGGAGCATGTGAAGTCATCTTTAGCTGAACGTATGCGCCTAAACGCTCAAATACAAGCAAACATGTGGCGCTTAGTGTTTATTCATGTAAACCCTCGTCGGATATGCAATAAATGAATGTAAACAGATGATACTGAAAATACGCGTGTAACAGTAAATTGTATCCGTGCGGCTCTTAAAGAGACAGCGCGCTATATTCCTGCTCCGACTGTGTGCTTAATATTAATCAAACAACAAAAGACAATCACTCACTGCTCTTCACAGAAGGTGTTTTGTAGCTTTAATAAGAAACAAAGGAAGTTTAATTCTACGCTGTTTTATTTTACATTTGATTATTCAATTTCTATAGTAGGCTGTTAACTGAATACTTTAGATTTGCATAATAATTTTTTTGTTTATACGGCCCGCTAATAATCGTGTTAAATAATCGTGATTATGATTTTTGGCATAATCGAGCAGCCCTAGGTCAAACTGCTTTTGACTACCAGCAGCAACATAAAAATAATCAAAACAAGTCGTTCAGATCCTCCACTCGAGAAACAAGAAGTCCCGAGGAGTTCTTCAGAACAAACCGGCGCTGACTAACTTGATAAACTGGACATTTTCGGGAGTGTTGCTTTCATTTCCAGAGAACATCATCAGCTCAGGCGTAAGTGAGTATCTGTCTAGACAAACAAGGGCAAGACAACTTCTAAAAACAGAGATTAGAGTTTTCAAGGAGCTGCGAATACAAGGAACATTATTTACGACAAAGCCCAAACTGCACAGCAAGTTCTTTTCCCAGCGAGTTCTTGCTGATATCACCTTGTTATTTGTTCAGCTTTTCCTTTACCAAAGATTATTTGCAAACTGCAGACAGATTTTGCAAGACGGTTAATCAGAGAGAATTCCACGAATGAATGAGTCTGCTGGACAACAGCGGCAGCTGTCTGAACAATAAGTTAGTCACTACAAATTAAGTATTAGTCTGGCGACTCCCAGCTGAGGATTTCAGAGCAGACAGAACGTCACACACACGACTGAGAGCAAACCACATCCGTCTGATACACAGACCGGCCCGAGGACATCAAAACAGAACTGCATGCTTATGAAAATGTGCACGTTTTTGCATCATAATAATATCATGTGCATATCGCTGAGAGGAAACCATCACAGAAATTCTAATAGCTTCCACTATAAATACCATTACAAACCATCAACTTTAAAAAAAATGGGACATATTCCATTAGGACTTATTGGTTTTAACAAGCCACCAATAGAAGGTGACCAGAAACCCATAGCAATTTCCATTAAAACCAATACAAATCCCATTACAACCAATTCTGTGATGGTTTCTATTGTTTTGTTTTTATCAGGGAGATCTCAGATGATGCCAAACATACAAAACTACCAAATTTTGCTATAAGCTTGATCGCAACATATAATAATTGCTGTTAACCGTCTGTTTGATTGCATCATTAACTAACTGCTTGATTTTTACAGTACATTTCTGCTATATCAGCTTTACATAGTCACCACTGATAAGCTATTACTAAATATAATGTAGGAAAACTTACATTTTCTGTAAAGCTGCTTTGCAACGATTTGCATCGTGAGAAGCGCTATACAAATAAACTTGAATTGAATTTCCCCAGCAATAAAACCAAGGGATAGTTCACCCAAAAATGAACATTTTATCACATTCATGTTGTTCCAAACCTTATGAATTACCTTCTTCTGTTGAAGATATTTTGAAGAATGAACCAAACAGTTACTGGTAGCTACTGAGTTTCATAATAAGAGGGAAAACTATTGAAGTCAATGGGGACTAGAAGCTGTTTAGTTACTAATGTTCTTCAAAATATCGTTTGTGTTTAACAGATCATGCTAAAAGATGACAAGATTGTCATTTTTGGGTGTACTGTTCCTTTAAGTCGCTCAAAAGTAGCTACTTGGATGTCATTCTTATTCAGTTTTAAACAAAAATGTGACTCGAGCACAAAACCAGTCATTTTTTTTAAATTGAGATGTATGCATCATCTGAAAGCTGAATAAATAGCTTTCCATTGATGTATGGTTTGTTATGATAGGACAATATTTGGCTGAGATACAACTATTTGAAAATCTGGAATCCGAGGGAGCAAAAAAATCAAAATATTGAGAAAATCACCTTTAATGAAGTTCTTAGCAATGCATATTACTAATCAAACATTAAGTTTTGATATATTTACAGTAGGAAATGTACAAAATATCTTCATGGAACATGATCTTTAATTAATATCCTAATTATTTTGACCCATACAATGTATACAAATATACCTGTGCTACTTATGACTGCTTTTGTGCTCCAGGGTCACATATATGTCCACAAACATACGAATTCGGCCATAATTCATATAGCTTTTGTCTGTCTGTCGCTGACCGCTTCACCTACTAACCAGATCCTTACACGACCTAAACTAGTCCGCGTCAAAACTTTCTCAGGAGTTTATCCGAGACACATAACGAGTCCAAACAGTCCAATAACAACAGAAACACATATAAATGTCCGTTAAAAAAGAACCGCGAAAGCCGATTCGAATCGAGCCGCGGTTTGACGGTTGACCAGCCGCTAGTGAAGAACTCAAAGAGAAGAAATAACGCTACTCACTGATCGCCATGCTCTGGAATGAAGTGGATCTCTTGCAGTTACATGTGCAGGAGACATTGGTGTGGGTGTCGGTGGTTCCGTTCATCAGACCCATGAAGCTGAACATTGAGGAGATCTCGCGGAAAACGGACGGACGCGATCGCTTCACGGCGCGCTGTCGAATAATAACATTGACGCAGGCTTTTCGTCTTCCCTCAGCGACGCGTTTCTCTTCTAGGAGCGGCTTTATTTTACCCTCCGTCCCCCCACCCCCGTCCCGCTGTCTGGTTGCTGTGCTCCAGTATTCCCGGTGTTATTCCCGGTGTTATTCCCAGACGGTTTGTACTACTTTCCAGCCGTCTCTTGCTGCGCGCAGCTCATTCAAGTCCAAGTTGGCTGGGAACCGGCTGGGGGCGGGGCTTAGCGCGCGGGGGCGGGGCTTCGAGTCAGACAGCATGACGTCACTACCAGACTTGTCCTTTCATAGAGTGCATGAGCCAAAGTAATTCTCACCAGCAAGCTTTACTTCTCCCCACAAAGAGATTCTTTGGTGTTTTATTCCGTGTAAAGTCTCGTTTTATTCACAGGTGGTATGAGAGAGGTCTTGTTTTTGTTTTGGATTTATTTGAAGACAATAGTAGCTACTACACTGGAGTATGAAGTATAGTCTTCCTCTGCCAGCTCTGTCCTCAAAAGTTTGTTTTCAAGTTATGTGCATTTATTTAAAACATACCTTTGCTTTAATGAGAGGAAAACAATTTTACCCAAACTTTTGTCTTCTTGATAAAAAATGTAACAGTAGATATATAAAGCAATTGTTATTATTCAGTATATACATCCCCTAGATGTTAATTTTTCCAGACCAATTGTTTTGACAGTATTCATTGGAAGAAAGCATGAAATATTTAGCATTTCTAATAAAATCAGAGAGGTACATTTTAAGATTTTGCATAATGTTTATCCAGCAGTCTCTGACTGATGTGTATTCTGCAAAGTTGAGGAAACTTTACTTTATTTATTCTATCATTGGTTTCTTATTTGTTTATAATTTGTATTGTTATTAAATTTACATTTAGTCATTTAGCAGACGCTTTTATCCAAAGCGACTTACACATTATTATTATTATTTGTATGTTCTTTTTTTCTGCAATAAAAAGTGCATATTTCACTGAAACAGACTTAGCTTTTTATGCGGAAAAACAACTCGAAGTAGTTTTAAACATCAATTATTCACTTGACATTTGAGTTATAAATGTAATGTGCTTAAAATATGTGTCACGTTGTGAAATATAAACATGATTATGTTCAGTGTGAGTGTGGCAGTGCTCATCTCTGAACATTTGAGAGAGTAAGCGCCCTCCTCTGGTCAAAAACACAGTTTCTCTTGCTATTTAAGAAATAGTTCAGCCAAAAATGATAATGTGCTCATCATCAGGCCATCCAAGATGTTGAAGTGCTTTTGGCTAAAATATGAATCCATAATAACTCTCCTGCAGTGAAAAAGTGCATCTCATGTTGTCTCTCATCAAAATCCAGCCACATATTAGTTTAGAGCTGTTTTGATCTGATGCAGATTTCTCTCCTGATTCAGACCAGAACACTTTTTCACTGCAGGAAGAGTTATTATGGATTATGGACTCTATGGTATTTGTCACGAATCCGGGCCATGAACTTCCAGTCACTCACCTCTAGAGGTCACTCACCCACCACATGGACTTTCACACCACACACACAGTTACAGATCACTCTTAGACTACATTTCCCATCATCCACTGCACCCACACAGCTGTTCACCATTATCTCGCTTGCACCTGAATACAATCACCATCACCCAATCACACACACACACACTATATAAACCATGGACATTCTCACACACTCTGCTGAGTATTGTTAGCCTTGTCTACATACCAAGCGTTTTCCTAGTATCCTTAGTCTGTCTTCCCGTGTTTGATTCCTGCCCGTGTTGTCTGGTTTATTCTCTCTGCCTTGCCCTCTGGATTAAGTTTGCCGATCTCCGACCCACGCTTGCCTTGGATTATTCTTGTGTCTTGCCCATGCCATACCTGTTTGCTACTGCCCGACCCTGCCTGTATTGACCATGTTTCATAATAAAAAGCTTGCACTTGGATCCGCATGTCTCACGTCTCGTCAGCTCCGTCACAGAATACTCGGCCCACTAGGATCCAGCAGCTTCTCAGACGGTCATTCAGCAGGTATGGACACAACAAGAATCCTGTTTGCCCTTAAACAAGGTCCTCGATCACTGGAACAACATATTAGAGAGTTTTTAGTGTTCGCTAATTACTCAGATTTACCGGACATTACTTTGATCGAGATTTTTTGCGATGGCATAAATCAACCCTGGAGATCTGAGTTTAGACGCGAGGGTACGCGTGCTTCACTAGCTCAGTTTTTGGACTATGCCCTACTGACTGTTGGTTCAACGTTCACTGTGGGAGTCGCGGAAGAACGAGACACCGCACCCAATTGTGTGAACACAGCCACGCTAGAGCACGCTCACAAAATGGCGGCAACAACAACACCCCGTAGCGTCATTGCTGCCAATCACAAGCCAAGTCAAGTCACCGCTGCTGCTAAAGAGTCAAGTCAAGTCACCGCTGCTGTTAAAGAGTCAAGTCAAGTCACCGCTGCTGTTAAAGAGACAAGTCAAGTCCCAACTGATGTTAAGAAGCCAAGTCAAGTCACAGCCGATGTTAAAAGGTCAAACCAAAGCACAGTTGATCATCACAAGTCAAATCAAACCACCAGTGATCTCTGTGAGTCAAGCCAAGCTACAGTTGATCATCACAAGTCAAGCCAAGCCACCAGTGATCTCCGTGAGTCAAGCCAAGCCACAGTTGATCGTCATGAGTCAAGCCAAGCCACAGTTGATCGTCACGAGTCAGGCCAAAGCACAGTTGATCATCACAAGTCAGGCCAAACCACCAGTGATCTCCGTGAGTCAAGCCAAGCCACAGTTGATCGTCACAAGTCAAGCCAAGCCATAGTTGATCGTCACAAGTCAAGCCAAACCACAGTTGATCGTCACAAGTCGAGCCAAGCCACAGTTGATTGTCACAAGTCGAGCCAAGCCACAGTTGATCGTCACGAGTCAAGCCAAAGCACAGTTGATCATCACAAGTCAAACCAAGCCACCTGTGATCTCCGTGAGTCAAGCCAAGCCACAGTTGATCGTCACGAGTCACACCACGTCTCAGCTCTCCAGCCAGAGTCACACCACGTCTCAGCTCTCCAGCCAGAGTCACACCAAGCCACTGTGGATCGTCATGAACTCACCCAGCTCACAGCTGACCAGCCAGAGCCACATCACGCCTCAGCTCAACAGCCAGATTCACAACACGCCTCAGATCATCAGCCAGAGTCAGTCCACGTCGCAGCTGACCAGCCAGAGTCAGTCCACGTCGCAGCTGACCAGCCAGAGTCAGTCCACGTCGCAGCTGACCAGCCAGAGTCAGTCCACGTCACCGCTGACCAGCCAGAGTCAGTCCACGTCACCGCTGACCAGCCAGAGTCAG
>CM041803.1:1598212-1643212 GCA_023376895.1 Aspiorhynchus laticeps
AACACTATAGACACGTGCTAAGACCAAAGTAACAAAACTTGAAGCTTTTGTTACTACACCTTAAACACAGTGTAACCATACCTTAACAAAAGCGCTGCTTTGCACTTCAGGTGCAATTCTGCAACACACTTGCTCCTGCACACTAGGCCTGTGTCTGTCTGTGTGTGTGTGTGTGTGTGTGTGTGTGTGTGTGTGTCTGTGTGTGTGTGTCTGTGTGTGTGTGTGTGTCTGTGTGTGTGTGTCTGTGTGTGTGTGTCTGTGTGTGTGTGTGTGTGTGTGTGTGTGTGTGTGTGTGTGTGTTTGTGTGTGTGTGTGTGTGTGTGTGTGTGTGTGTGTGTGTGTGTGTGTGTGTGTGTGAACTGTGTGTGTGTGTGTCTGAACTGTGTGTGATGATGTGTAATGCTTCATTTCAAAGTGTGTTTGGCTCAGAAACTGAGTTCATGTCTACAGCAGAATGACTTTATGAGTCTAATCAGTGATTATGAAATGTGATGTGCAAATGTGACAGAGTCACAATGACCGGCTGAGTCAGAGATATATAACTAAACAAAAAAATATATTTCAACCAACTCTGAACACAAGACATAAGCTTGGCATGTGCTCATCGTGTGCCGTATGTATGTCCCATGCTGCTGGTTTATTTTTGCTCACCAGTCAAAGGTCTGGAAACAGACTAAGTTTATGTCTCTTGTGAACTTTAAAAGCTCCTGGTGAAACTCTTAACCCTCATGTTGTGTTCTGGTCATTTTGATCTGCTTTTCTTTGTCTTGGAAATGCCAG
The DNA here is from genome assembly GCA_023376895.1 of Aspiorhynchus laticeps. NCBI lineage: Eukaryota > Metazoa > Chordata > Actinopteri > Cypriniformes > Cyprinidae > Aspiorhynchus > Aspiorhynchus laticeps. Next base: position 1,598,993 of record CM041803.1, read on the forward strand.
TTAACGTCATTACATTGGACTGACACTTACTGACTTTACTTCCAAAAAACTTTTGATAATTTCTGTAGTTTTCTGGGATTTTCCCCCACTTTGTTACACTTGTGTTGCTCCTGTTCAAAAATGACCAGTCTACAAAATTGCTTATTAATCTCTCATTATGCCATATGTGACCCTGGACCACAAAACCAGTCTTAAGTGTCATTTTTTTGAAATTGAGATTTATACATCATGAATAAATGCGCTTTCCATAGATGTATGGTTTGTTATGATAGGACAATATTTGGCTGAGATACAACTATTTGAAAATCTGGAATCTGAGGGTGCAAAAAAATCTAAATATTGAGAAAATCACCTTTAAAGTTGTTCAAATGAAGTTCTTAGCAATGCATATTACTAATCAAAAATTAAGTTTTGATATATTTACGGTAGGAAGTTTACAAAATATATTCATGTAACATGATCTTAATATCCTAATGATTTTTGTCATAAAAGAAAAATGTATAATTTTGACTCATACAATGTATTGTTGTCTATTGCTACAAATATACCTGTGTTACTGATGACTGCTTTTGTGCTCCAGGGACACATATTATCACCAAATATTGGATTCAATCTTTTTGTCAGCTTGTTTTTCTTCTATTAGCAAAGGTTTTTCTTCATTTTGGAGCTGATTAATCGTTGGCCTCATTGATCTGATCTCATGCGCCTCAGTTTTTGAGTGAAAAAAGGATTATTTGTGGATAATTTTGTCAATAATCACTTGAGCATGAGCTCAGATCAACCAATCAGTTCCAAACACAAAACCTGTGTTAATTAAAAGAATATGAGTTGACAAAAAAAAAATTGAATCCATCCGATATTTGGTGATAATACAGTACGATCAGAGATTTACAAGCAGTTTTTGACTACAAAAGTTTTTCAAATGCATTTTTTTAAAGGATATTTTATTTTTAAGAATATATATATATATTTTTTTTTTATAAACTAACATAAATTCTGTGTATATTTATTATGTATATATCAATTCACACACATACAGTATATATTTTGAAACTATTTACATGTCTATATTTATATTCATAGAATTTATATTATAAATAAATATATTTAATATATAAACATAACCTATTTTCTGAAATGCATACATGCATGTGTGTGTAGTTATATACAGTATGCATAATAAATATACACAGCACACATACGTATATTATGCAAACAAAAACGTTTATTTTGGATGCGATTAATGGCGATTAATCGTTTGACAGCACTAATATATATTACATTTAGTCATTTAGCAGACGCTCTTATCCAAAGCACTTACAAATGAGGACAATATTAGCAATATAAACCAACAAAAGAGCAATAACATGCATATATATATATGTTATAGAAACTAAAAGTGACCTTCTCGTGTCACGTGATGAATGAATGACCTCCTTCAAGTCTGTGGTCCTTGAGAGACATGAGGCCATCATTACACATGTGCAGTATGTGCTCCATGTACAGTATGTGCGATAGGAATCATGTCGTGTTCCCGAGTGAACTTTAATCGCTGTTCCATACATAAGAACATTCCCCACGTGGGAGAGTTTTCCATCCAGAGCGCTCGTCTCTGATTGGTCGGAGCGCGTCCTGTGCTGGTGCGTGCGTCATCGGTGGGCGGGGCCTGAGCGGCAGTGTTCTCGAACAAACGTCGGAAGCGGCGCGGTGTCGCCCTGCAGCGCTCGCGCATTAAACATCGATAAAACAACAAGAACCATGAAGATCTGGACGTCAGAACACGTTTTCAAGTGAGTGACGGTGTTATTTGTCGTTGTATCGCGGTGGAGTGCTCGTGTGAGCGCGGTTTGACCGGGTTTTAGCCTTTAGCGCTTCTGAGGGAAATTAACGTTAACGTTACACGAGGCGCCAATCCGTCCAACGGCGTCCTGTCAGCTTATTAAAAACTATTTTTTAACATCTACTTTATTTTTATGGGTCTAATGATATAACCGTAGAGTACCAAAAGTGTTAGTAGTGTAAAAGTTGATGTAACTTTAGTATGCTAATGTAGTTACATTAGTCTTTCATCGAAACAACCGATGATTAGCATTTTAAGATTATTAACTACATATTGCAGCCAAACACAGTGTTTACTAAATACAGTAAGTTAGTTAAACAGTTGTGAAGTACTAAATACAGTAAGTTAGTTAAACAGTTGTGAAGTACTACGTTAACCGGTTAGTTACGCAATCTAACCGCTATGTCCTTGGCAGCTGAACAACTAATACAATGATAATCTAGAGTTTGGCTTTATCAGATTTGGATTGTGTTTTCAGTTTTTGTTCAATAAGGATTAGATTTCATCAGTTTTAGTCCTAGTTGTTCTTCAGAAACGTCAGTACTATTGGTTTCAGTGGGTCAGCAGGGCATGCGATTAACGTCCCTGCTGGTTAGTTAGTGCTCTGTCATATCTATTGGCTGATGAAATGGCTGAATTACAGATGTTCAGGTGAATCCGTGACTTTTGACCCCACGTGTGTGGATGCAGTCTTTGTTGCGCAACTCTCCTTGACCTTTCCTCTACATGCATAGACATATATATACCTAGACGCCTCATTGGCCGCTTTGAGCCGTTGCTGCGATACAGCAACGCGTCCACCATGTTTGAGAGGGCAAGACTGCGTTAAATACAATGGAGGTAAACGGGGGAGCTGCGTTTTTTTTACATTTTCGTTTATATTTATCAACCGAATTCAGTGGTTTGTGATCTACATGGAGTTAAAAATAACTCTGCCTCCAGTTACTTAGTTAGGCTTGGAAAATTATACATTTTCTTAAGAAATTGTGAAAGCTCACGCTTACACTCGTGTTGATTTTTTCGGTTAACAATTCTAATATTAATGTAGTATAACTGTGACATATACATGTAATGTAAATTTAATGTGCATTAAATGAAATTAAGTTGTTTCATTGCTTTCTCTGTCTTCAACCCCACCTTTTTAGCTTGTATTGTGCCTCAGGTCAGAACACATTCCTCTGAAATACTGTGAATACTAATCAAAAAGTGACACACTGGTCTGCTTTTTATTTTCATAGCACTCTATAAACTCCACAACAAACAATAACAAGTGTAACTGATAATGAATGAATAAATGAATAACAATAGCTGAATAATAGCAAGTAGAATATGTAATATCAAGGGTGGAATAATACAGAATAGACAATAATGAAGAATAAATTAATAGTAAATTAAATAATCGTGAAAAGTGCAGTTTTATAATGGTATTTGTGTAATAATTATTAAACAAAGACACAACTAATGACAAGCCAAAAATTTTGGTCATGAATTCCAAATTGTGTTTAATTAATGAGCTCCTTGAGTATAATATATTAGTTGTGACGTCAAAACCTGACTAATGAAGACTAATTCTCCACTGCTTCCCTCAAGATTTTCCTATATTTTATAATAATAAAGTAAAATAATGTAAACAACTCGACAAAGCTTGACATTTTGCTCTACAGTGCAAATTACACACACCCATGCAGAAAACACACATTATGAAACAGCTGTTTATTTTTTAATATATGTTACTATAGGAATGTTTTGGGGGGGGGGGGGGGCTGTGCAGTTTACGTTGTACAACAAAATGTTAAAATATAGTTATGTTTAACACAGACCAGAATATGACATGCTCCCCCCAAAAAACATTCTATTAATCCAAATTAATAGTCATTATTACAACATAAAGAGCAATAATCAACAATGATCTTGTCATGATATTGCAGCTGTGTTTCTCAGTTCTAGGCTATTTACATTATGCAGTTTTTGTGTAAATGCACAGTACATGATCAGCATTAAACAGCCTGTGTAAATCATTTTAAATGCAGTCTATAGTATTGTGATTGACTGAAGAAACTGGCTATATTTAAATATTTGACAAAAACGACAGAAACACTTAATAAGGTAATTATATTGTTATTAATTACCCTTACAAAGGTTAAAAATGCTCCTGTAAGTGTGTTTTCTGGGGAGAGAGAGAGGTTTGAACATGATCAGGGTCATTCTGGTCATTCATTCAGGGCTATTCTGAGCTTTAACTACAAATACAACACTAGGCTGTGGTTTAGTGGAGGTTTAGTCTCCTGGAAATGCAGAGAACAGGCTTTCTTCAGCTTTCCATAAGGCTTGCGTTGTCCTGTTTGCAGTTGGCTAAAAAAGAAAAAATATAATCAGTCCACAGTTTTATGATAAGCTATGAAATCCTTATAATCTAGTGATGATAAACTCACTCTTTGTAAACGAGTAGTGAAATTAAAGACAGATGCTTTAGCTCCTGACAGTCTTGTCAAAGTGCTCACTGTACATATTGTGCTCATAACACAATTTACTTCATGCTATAAACTACAATATAAGTTAAAACTTAATAAGAGTTAATTTAAACTTTGATTTCTTATAAAGTCTCAGCTTTCACAGCTTACTAGCGATATCGCTATTAATAGTCTGACAATGGTGGCTAATTAAACTGTCAACATAATGCTAAAAATGACCAAAAAACATCCAGAAACAACTGTTCAGTCTTACCTGTGAAAGATAATACCCTGAGATCTGTTTTTATTGATGTGTGACGGTCTGTAGATCCCCAAGCTGGGCATGTTTTCTTCTGTCCCAGTGTGAGAGTTATGGAGAGTTGCCCGCACCAATATGGCCGCGCCGTTGACGTGCGGTCGAGCGGCCAATGAGGCGTCTAGGTATTTATTATGTCTATGTCTACATGGACCACACGTCACGCGTCATGTGACCGCTGACGGTCTCCCTGGCAACCATTCATATGAGCCGAAGCCGCCAGATGCTGTTTATGCTGTTTCCAAATGCATTTAGTACACAAAATCGCATATTGATTAGTAATAAATAAACACTTTACACGTGCAGTGAATAACATGACATATATTAAGCAACGGTGACTTTGGTGTTTCTGGTCAAAAATGACTAGCCTTTTAAAATGAGCTTGTAAGTCTCGTATTGTGGTATATTACCAAATATTGGATTTAATATTTTTATCAGCGTGTTTTCTTTCAATCAGCACAGGTTTTGTGGAGCTGATTGATCGTAGACCTCATCTGAGCTCATGCTCCTCAGTTTCTGACTGACGAACGCATTATTTGTGGATAATTTTGGCAATAATTACTCAAAAACTGAAGTTTGAGTTCAGATCAATGAGGCCAATGATCAGTCAGCTCCAAAAAGAAACACTAAACCAGTGCTGCTTGGAAGAAAACACGTTGATGAAAACATTAAATTCAATATTTGGTATTAATTTAGTATAACACAATGTATATGCGATTTTTGTAGGCTGGTAATTTTTTAACAGGAACATGGTGGAGGAAAAAAATTGTTATAAAAAAAATATTTTTGTGAAGTTGTTATAGCCTGTGTGAGCAAAGTCAGCAAGTTTTAGTCTGATTTGATAGCAATAACTAACATTTTCAGGAAAAAGAAATGACCAAAACACAACATAAGTGTCAAATAAAGATGTCCTTTAAGACTGTACACAGAATATTTCCTATGAAAGAGCTTTAGACATTGATTTCATATCAGTTTCATTTGGATGTAGAACACAGTCGTGTATTTTTAATGTTGAAATCAGAATATCATCAGTAGTTTTTAATGTCTTCTTGACATAATTTTAGTTCTTTCAAACTCTTTCACTATGCGTTTCTTAAAGAAGTGTCTCTGTGAATCAAGCAGTGGTTGAATCAGATGTTGATCGCTCATCAAATCTCTTCTTGTTTCTGATGTGTCAGTGAATGAACTGCTCGTGATGCCCCGTAACACGGCTCACGATGGCTTTAACTGCAGTCACACCTCAGCGATCGTGTTACAGTTATGCACAGATGCATGCGGATGCATTATGTAACAGTCTCACGGTCATATATTGCGCTTCAGCTCTAATTAAAGACCCTGAATGTTCACTGTGTTTTAGGCTCCAGCAGTACTAAAGTTTGCATTTGTGTCTCTCGCAGCCATCCATGGGAAACCGTGACCAAAGCTGCCATGCAGAAGTACCCAAACCCCATGAACCCCAACGTGTTCGGCGTGGACGTGTTGGACCGTAGCGTGGACCAGAAGGGACGACTGCACAGCAAACGGCTTCTCAGCACCGAATGGGGTCTGCCATCCATGGTTAGATCGGTACTGACTCCTGCTTTTCTTCTAGATAACACAGACTAATCTATAGGGATGCATTGAATGTTCAGCAACTGAAATTAATCAAATTGAATAAGCAAAAAGATTGTACCGAACAATGACATGATTAGGGCTGCAGCTATCAATTATTTCTACTGATTATTCCATCGAGTAATCTAATAAGAAGTCATTTTTCTTTATTAAAGAGCTGTCACTGTTAATAAGTGACTCATTGGGATTGAACTGAATCATTTAAACAGTTTATTCATTCAGCAACGAAACACCGTCATGTTGCTCAAAGATGCAAAACAGTGCTGTGAATATGTTTGCAATTATTTTATGCAAAATAAAACAGGCAATATGGTGTCTAAAACGCAAGACTCTTAATATTAACTTCTTTTTTATTGAACAGTTGCATAAAATCAGTTTCACTTTGTAATCATGCTGATTTTTAGAGGTGAAAACTGGCACTCTTCGTGTGATATTGACTAACTTTCTGTGGTATTTTTATGCATAACTGTACGAGGAGTGTGTCTGTGTCTGTCTGTGTGTGTGTCACAGAGAGAGAATGAGACAATCAACATGAATGGTGCTTAGTCTTTCACAAAGCATAGCTAACTTAGGAACATAATAACTAGCCACCATATTGATTTACGGTCTTAAATATGTGTTTATCGGGTTGTGCGTCAGTAATAATGGTCCGTGGGGAAACACAGTGTAGTTACAGTAAATGGACTAACGTTAAACGAAGCCTCAAGACAAGATGATTTTTTGTATTTGAGTTACTCGAGGAATCGTTTCAGCCCTAGACACGATCTGTAGGACATTGTTTTCTAATAATCGCATAAATTGCATGTATTTAAACAGCGCTGCATGAGCTCGTGGCGCTATCTGCTTGTTAGCCAGGGTTCAAAGTACAAAGCGCGAGAAAAATCTTTGTTTTTTTTTATGCATTTTTAAAATAAAATAAGAAAAGACAATAATAATAACAGCTCTATTAATATATTTATTATAACACTCACACATAGTGTTCAAATTGGGATTTGTAATATTTTCTAAAGTTTTAAAAGAATTCTCTCCTGCATTTATTTGTACAGTAAAAAATAAATACGCTAACTGATTCAAGAAGGGGGTCTCAAAAATGGCCCCAAAAAAAATTATTACTAACTTATTAATTTTAAGTTAAATTGTTCTTTGTTGGTATAGTGTGCTAGAATGTTAAAAATGTTCAGTGTTAATTAAATATTTTTAAATTGTTGTTTTGTAATTGATTGTTTTCTTTGAAAAGCTAAACAAAATAGTAAAAAGCACATTTAGGCTATTTAATTTATGCAATGGTGAAAAAAATTGTCAAAATATATGGGGGGGGGGGATGTGTAAAAAAAACGTGTTTGTTATTCGGCCTTCGGCCCAGTGTTTCATTTTGTTTGGCTTCGGCCAAGAATTTTAGGAGTACATCGTAGACCCATTGAAACCAATGGACCTACGATCAACTTAGGCTTGCCTAAACGCAGCCGTGTTTGTTTGCATGCTTCATGGAATTAAAGCAAGCAGCTGACTTTAATCTCGAAACCGTAAGAAGCTCTCAGTAGCTCATTGTTCTCGTCATGTTTGGTGGACACATCAGGATAAATCCTGAATCAACTCGGAGTTCAGTCCTGCTGGTTTGAGATTGTAACACAGTTCGTAGAACGGGAAGGAGGCGGGAACCGGGGAACATTTAAAGAATTTAATAATACAAATAAACAAACACAAAAGTAAAGCGGCAGCCCCTCACGGACGACCCCTCCTTTTATCCTTCCGGAGCTCCTCCGTGGGACTCGAGACCGGTGAGTGGTGCAGGTGTCGCTCATCATCATTAACTCCACCGGCCTCGCTCCGTTCCCACGGCTCTCGGCCCCGCCTCACTCGTCACAGAGATGTTCACATCCCAGCTTTGAGAAGACTTCAGCTATTCCTGACCGGATTCATGCTGTGCTGGTCTCTGATTGAACGGTTATATCGGTCTGGTTAGTCCTCAGAACATATCGTCCTGGTGTCTTGTTTCTGAATGAAGTGTCCCGCTGTGACGTGAGTCTGAATGTGACCTGTGCCTGTCATCCTTGACCTGACACTCTTTCATTCTGCTCAAGGACTGGTCGAGGTTATTATTAAGCCAGTACTTTCGGGTATGATTCCTAGAGCTGGAGTCAGTTTGTTTTTACTAACTCGGCAATAATGAGAAATGATGAAAGTCCAGTTCATGAGATTTTGAATTCCAGGTCTTCAAGTTTATTTATTCAGCGCTGTCCACAGTACATGTTGCTTCAAAGCAGCTTAATAGAAAATGCATGTTTCGGTGTAACAAACACTCTTTAAGAGATCTGACCAGATATTAAAGCAAACAAATGAAGTGTGTTTCTGATCATTTTACAGGTGAACTGCTGCATTCAATGCTTTGAGTTTCCGGTTTCTTTTCCCTCAACATATTAAACTGATTGTTTGCTATAATTAGTCTTTGAAAGTGTAATCACCCACACATTATGAACAAATGTTTGTGTGTTTAAAGAATCAAACCCGTCCGGCCTGTGAATGAACTCCATTTAGTTTTCTTGTTATTGGAAACAATCACCATAGTGGCGTCTTTTTGAGGAAATGAATGAGATCTGTTCACATGACGGGAGTAATGTTCTGTAAATAGAGTCGGGACTAGTAGAGGTCAGGGTAATGGTAGAGTGTTGCTGGGTTAATTATAGTTGATCTTGTTCTGTTCTGAGTTCAGGATTATTACGCTGAGTGCAACTAACGCCAAAACAGAACGTGGCTTTAAATCACTGTGTGTTTGTGAAGCTCTGTTGATGTGTATTTATGCTGGTTATTAATAAATTCTATATTCATCAAGCTGCTGTCTTGTTTTTTCACAGATAATTGGCAACACGCGGACATGTACGTACGTCCAGGAGCACTCCGTAGTCGATCCCAAAGAGAAAAGCTTTGAGCTTCAGTCCACTAATGTAAGTGATATCATTTATTATGAGGAACACGTGTCGGTGCACATGCTGTAACCACATCAGCGCGTGATATTCATCATCTTGAGTCGGTCTGACGGGGCGTTTCTGTTTGTCAGTGCATCTTCTCACACATCCCTGTTCTTCATCCTCAGGCCTTTCTGTAGCACTATAGTCTTTATAAAGCGAGAGCATTGAGTTTGTGTGATTGTATGTCGTCTGGAATGAGACGAGGCCTGTATGTGCATAATAGAGTTGCATAATAGAGTTGCATTCTAGGAAGGGTGTTGGTTTCTGTTATGGTTATAAACAGCATACTCTGAAAATGTGTCATACCCATCATGCTCTGCTTTTCTCACCGTAGATCACCTTCACTAACATGGTGTCTGTGGACGAGCGGCTCGTTTACCGACCACATCCAGAGGACCCAGAAAAGTACGATTCCTCACGGTTTCTGATCTGAATGTAGGGCTGGGCGAATCAGTCGATATCGATAATTATCACGATAAATGTCAAATCTTTATTTCGTTCAAGTTTAAAGACAGAATTTTGCTCCAAAGTGAACCATTAATGGCCAACAAAATAAATATCTAAATAGAAAAATTAATTTCTTAGTTGTTGCTTGTTCTAATGAGTGATATCGTTTCAAATCAAGAAACAGCTTCGGGTTGCCTGATAATATTAATAATAATATAACTTTTTTGTCTCTTAGAAATGCTCAGTTGATAGTAGCTTGAGTTTGGATGCAGAGGTACATTTTTGTTCATTATTAAAATCAGTAACATCTGTAAAAATTGTAGCAAACTCAGTTTTATTAAGTTTTTTTTTTTAACCATTGGTCTCCCATAGTAGCATACATTTAAATCATGATAAACAGTTAAAACAACACATGTAACACCTCAATACCATGGTAAAAAATATAACTGTGGTTTTTAGGAGCCTATTTGTATGAAAAACAGTAGTCTAAAAACATTCAGTATAAATGCACACATGCTTAATCACAAATACATACTATAATTATACACCATTACTCCTGTAATAAAATTAGAAGTGTGAATATCCCACATCTGTGCCACAATACAATGATGCAGTGAGTGTTACTACAGTAAATCCATGGTAAATGATGGCGATGTGTAGACTGAAAAGCACAGTGTTTCTCCTGTTTGGCTCTAAACTAGTTTAAATCACTGAATGCAAGCGCTTCACACTGGATCTCACAGCGCTGTTTAATGCTTGCGTGACCGAGTGCATCATATCGAACTCTTCATATCGTTTTATCGAGGAACGTTATATCGCGATAATTATCGTTATGGAATTATCGCCCAGCCCTAGCTGAATGTGTTATGAGTTTGAGGCTCTTCACGTGCTGCTGGTGCATGTGGTGTAATGTTGCTGATGTTCCTGCAGGACCATGCTCACCCAGGAGGCCATCATCTCTGTGAAGGGCGTCAGTCTCAGCAGCTATCTGGAGGGACTCATGGCCTCCACCATCTCCAACAATGCAGGAAAGGTCAGCAAACCAAAACACACTTCACCAATCATTAGCTGTTTCCATCCAAAGATGCAAATTTAACTTGTGCAAAACTGGAATATCACATGCAACATTTGCAAATAAAGAACCGTTTCCATGCAACGAGCCAAAGAGAACAAAATCATCACTCCCTGATAAACTGGCACTAAATATCACAATGAAAAGTAGGAGAAGCCACTGAATATAATACTTTTCATATGTGATTAATTACTTGCGCCTCAGAGCGAGCAGATGAGACACAATAAATGCTGTTTGTGAACGCAGACAATTATACAGAAATACTTTGACAGACTTTGCTCAGGTATTTCAGAACGACCAAAACAACATTTCAGATGCAGTGAACGCGAGAGTTATGCCATCCCATCGTGCAAAGTCACGTGACTTTTTTTGAAGTGCATGGTGGAATATATTCAGTAATTGTTTCAATTGTAGTTTATGCACATTTTTTCATATCGGATAAAAAGTTTATCCTACTCAATTGTGTGCATACATTTTTTTTTTTAATGTGCATTTTTAGAATTTATGTGGATCTTGGCGTTTCCATCCAGCGTTTAAAAAAAAAAATAATGTATGCACTATTTAAAAAAAAAAATAGGTGGATGGAAACATTTTTACAAATTTTGTAAAACAAAAAAAAAATAGAATTTGACATCAAGAGGTGAAATGTCTCCAATAAATCATAAAACAGAAAACCTGGACACACAGAGAAGGATCTAGACCTCTAAGTCATGCACATTTCTACAGTGAATATGCACTTTTCTAGATTTCTTAGCTCTAAATTGTTTCATCCGCTTCATTGCTCAGTGGTCAATTAATATTTGTATTTTATATTTTAAAATATTTAATATAAAGCCAATATATATGACATCACACTATTTAATTTTTAAGATACATGCATAATTTCTGCACAAATGCTAAAATTGCAGAATTTTTTTCACATATTTACTAAATTGGAAACAATTTGAAAATGAGTTATATATATTTTTTTTTAAATTGATAAAAATAAATGATGATAAAATCATATTTATGCTTTAAATGGAAACTGATTCTCTAATTCTATTGCAATATTTTCCACAAATAAAGACAAAATCTTGTAGTAATCTGATAAATCTGTGTGCAGTGGAAATAATATATATTTTTTAATAAAACAAGGTTATTACAAATAATAGATACTTTTTCCATTTACTTAGGTCAAATCATTTATTTGACAAAACTGTTAAACTGAGACTAAACGAATGAAGACTCTAATAAGCTCAGCTGCTAGAATTCTCAGCACTGTCAAAATAAAAGTCCTAAAAATCTAAATGAAAGTCCAAGGCTGTATCCGAAATCGCCCCCTATACCCTCAAATAGTGCACTATTTGAGGGGACAGCCATTTTAAGTGGTCGAAACCATAGTGGATGTTTTCGAGTGCACTCATTCAATCCCACAATGCACCGCAAAAACGAGTGTACAACTGATGAACGGCTAGAGAATCCCCATAATGCACTGTGAGAGTTGCGAGATGGCGCCCGCAGCTGAATCATCCATTCATTTATTTTAGAAGAGCTCGTCCACGGCGTAATACAACACAGGTACAAATTAATTGTAAATTGACTATTAGAGTCTATACATAATTTCCGTGACAGAGTTCAAGATAAATCCTTCAATCTTACTACTGGAGCTGCCCCTTTCAAATTATTATTAAACAGCAAGCAAACTATGCAAAAGCGGCAGTCCTTCCGGTGCACTGAGTGTCCGAATTCACTCACTCGTTTTCATTCACTCCTTCAAGTGAACTGTATGAGTGGACTAATGTAGGGAATAGTGAATAAGGGTATAGGGGGCGATTTCGGATACAGCCCAACACATAAAAATACTTTAATTAAAAAACAAAAGTTTAATATCGGGCGATATATCACATACCCACTAGTTTGGTGTGATATGATTACATGACTCGATTGTGTCAGTTCCTTTCAGATGGTTCACAAATTGGTCAAAATTGGTCCCAGTTTATCACAAACAACTAGACCAGGGGTGTCAAACTCAGTTCCTAGAGGGCCGCAGCCCTGTAGAGTTCAGCTCCAACCCTAATTAAACACACCTGATCCAGCTAATCAGGTCCTTTAGACTTATTTGAAAACTACATGTGTGTTGGAGCAGGGTTGGAATGCGGTTTGACACCCCTGAACTGGACCAATATTGGACATATGTTCACTACTAAGGGAAGGAGATATTTAACATCATATAGAACATTCTCGATGATGATGATGATTCAAACACCATCATCTCTTTACTGTTCATTAGTTAAAAAGGTGATCCGCTCAGTCTGACTGTGATTGTCCGTCCGCAGGGTCGTGAGGCGATGGAGTGGGTGATCAGACGTCTGAACACAGAGATCGAGGAGCTGGCCATCACAGCCAGAGGAACCCTGAGGACGCCCATGGCTGCCGCCGTCACCGAGAAATGACCGCTCCCTCGCCGCACACCTTCCTCTCTGTCGCCGCTCTTCTCTACGCACCGTTCTCCAATGGTGTAACTTCATTCTCAGCGTCCTACGGATTCAAGCGTCTACATTAGAGGCTGACGGGGACGTCCAGCGGCGGAGAGACGGTCTGATGACGCACAACAAACACTCAAACCTAGTTTTAATAAATCAGTATAACGGCACAGACCCATGCTCTCTGATGCGATGATGGAAGAGGAACGTATGCCAAACCATTCAGCTCTGTTACACGCGACTCTTACGGTCAGAGAGCGCAGATGTTGGACGCTTCACCAGCACTTATACACTTGAAAACTGTATAACTTTTTTTATTACTACTATTATACTAGTAACACTTAAATCCAAGCATCAAAGGAAGGGAACAAACTAATCCAGACTAGATTGAGGACCATGTTCACTGGATTCTTTAGAAAACCAATCAGAGATGATGGTGTTTGAATCATCATCATCATCATCGAGAATGTTCTATATGATGTTAAATATCTCCTTCCCTTAGTAGTGAACATATGTGCACTTGCTGTGACTGTAAAGGGTGTTGATCCAGATGTGAAATGTGTGATGATGGGAAACATCAGAAGAGGGTGAAATACATTCTATTTATTTATTTATATTTTGTAGGTTAATGTTATTTCATGCATCCATAAATCACAACTTCATTATCTTCATCGTCAGCGATGGGGGGGAACGGTACCATGAGTGAATATCAATCAGATGTATTTAGTGACGGTGGATGTTATTGCTTCAGCACAGAAACCAGAAATGCTTGTGTTTTCCTTCTCCATTCAAATGGCATTGAAGATCTTCTTTATGTTTGGTTTACTTCAGTTTAAATATGACGAACTAAACTAAAGCAGCTGCATTTAAACAACTTATACTGAATGTAAATGTGTTACTGGCATTTTTAGTATTAAATCAAATATAGCAACTTTATGAAATAATTTAGAAATGAATTAAATATCTAGTGTTTTAGAGTTGCTCGGTACATAACGAGACCGATCTCTTCATCATTTGTTCTCTGAACGCAGCCAAAGCTGTTTACAAATCCTGAAATAAACTAACATTCATATTAAACAATGACTCGTGTGTTTATTTATAATGGTGTCTGAATATGGTCATAGCTTCTTACTTTAAAGATGCTTTACCAAGGTTGAGATGAATTATGAGATGTGTGAAGAAACAGCAAATATTAGTCGTGAATGGACTTTTATTATGCCATTAGTCAAACTAATTTTGTTTTATTTTATTTACTATTTAGGAGGACTTTTAATATGTCCAGATAGATGAAATGAGAGAAAAACAGGTGGAGTTGTGGGTGTAGAATTGATTTAATAAATCAAATCATATCCTTGATGAAACAATAAAAATATGCAGTTTCTTTCTGCAGAGACGAAGCATGTTTCTGAATTATATTTGATCTAAATAAGTATAATAAAAACAGTAAAAAAGCCATTTGTTTAACATTTTTTCTATTTTAATTAAATTATGTCTGTATAGGTATTTTAAGTTTTAGTATTATTTAATGAGTTATTTTAATACTTCAACAAACTAAATGGAATTGAAATAATATATGTATTGAGTGTGTGTGTCTGTGTCTCTGTGTGTGTCTGTGTGTGTGTGTGTCTGTGTGTGTGTGTGTCTGTGTGTGTGTGTCTGTGTGTGTGTCTGTGTGTGTGTCTGTGTGTGTGTCTGTGTGTCTGTGTCTGTGTGTGTGTGTGTGTGTGTGTGTGTCTGTGTGTGTGTGTGTGTCTGTCTGTCTGTGTCTGTGTGTGTCTGTGTGTGTGTCTGTGTGTGTGTGTCTGTGTCTGTGTCTGTGTGTGTGTGTCTGTGTCTGTCTGTGTGTGTGTGTGTGTCTGTGTGTGTGTGTGTGTGTGTGTGTGTCTGTGTGTGTGTCTGTCTGTCTGTGTGTGTCTGTGTGTGACTATGTCTGTGTGTGTGTCTGTGTGTGTGTGTGTGTGTGTGTGTGTCTGTGTGTGTGTCTGTCTGTGTGTGTGTGTGTGTCTGTCTGTGTCTGTGTGTGTGTGTGTGTGTGTGTCTGTGTCTGTGTGTGTGTGTCTGTGTCTGTGTCTGTGTGTGTGTGTGTCTGTGTGTGTGTGTGTGTCTGTGTGTGTGTGTGTGTGTGTGTGTGTGTCTGTCTGTGTGTGTGTGTCTGTCTGTGTGTGTGTGTGTGTGTGTGTCTGTGTGTGTGTGTGTGTCTGTGTCTGTGTCTGTGTCTGTGTGTGTGTGTGTGTGTGTGTGTGTGTGTCTGTGTCTGTGTCTGTGTCTGTGTCTGTCTGTGTGTGTGTGTGTGTGTGTGTGTGTGTGTGTGTGTGTGTGTGTGTGTACATAGACACATATATATAGTTGTTTTTTGGTGTTTGGCTTAGTGTTATGTTAGAATCATTATTATACTCTTATCTTTTGTTATTTAATATTTTGAATTATTTTTAGCTTTATTTTTTGTTTTTCATTTAAATGTTAAGTTTTGAAATTTTGTTGTATGCATTTGTCATCTTTATGTAATTTCTTTATTTTTAAAATGTGTATATGTAGTATTTATAAAGTTTAAAACTACAATCGGGATAAAAGCATCTGCAAAATGACTAAATATATATATATATAATATAATATACATTTTTTAGATTTATTTTTGAATTGAAAAAAATAAAACTTTTTTTTTTTTTTAAATAAAAAAGTGAATTTGATTGAAAAATAATCTAAAATTTTCCCCCAAAAAGTGGAAATTTAAATATTTATTTTTAAATGTAATGTATTTGAATATAATACAGTTGGATATAATGTAACACTTTTCTTTTGCTCACAATCTAGTTTGATTATTAAACATTTCAGGCATTTCTGATCTGATGTTTGCTTAATAAAGACTTTTAAGTGTGTGATGATCTTTCGCGCCACCTGCTGGTCATTTCTGCTCGGAGCGCTTGCGCTTGCGTCACATGACGAATTCTCCAACAGCCAATAGGATCCAGTTTACCGCACCCTCTGACCAATCAAAAATCAGATAATAGTTAAAGGTATTTAAAAGTGGGATATTTGAAATTCAACAGACCAGAGTCGCAGCGGCTGAGAAGAGAAGCGTCGCGTCATCCTCTCAATGAACAAAAGTATATATTTATTAATGATTTTTCTCAAAATTAAATACCACACACGACTGGTTTAGCGAATGGTAACGGGTTATTAACACGACGAGGGGGAAATCATCGCGTTTCTGTCGGATTTGAGGAGGATTTCTCGTGAGGTAACGTTAACTTATTTCATCACGACGACGAGAAAACGCTTCTGAGTTTAACTTATCATTAACGGATTAATTTCTTTAAAGGTTGTAATTTCAATAAGTTCGTTGTTTTACATGGATTCACGTTATCAACGTGTTTTGATGGGAACGTTAGTTTGTAAGAACGGGTGCCATCGTGTGTTAGGCCTCAATTATCGTATGCTTTATTATCGTTATATGTTTGTTCTTTATTGGATTGAATCGTATTGTAATATACTTCATCTCATTATGTAACTGAGGTTATTTTGTTTTGATGTATTTAATCAAATAATGTCAGAAAATGGAAACCGCTGCAAGAAGCAAATCCAGCAAAGAGCTGAAGACCCAGCGAGCTGATAATGAGAAGGTATTTGAGAGAAACTGTATATTGTTATGAACTTGTCTATTCTCAGCAAGTATGCACACTGTTTGTTTATATAACGTTACGTTTTGTAATCGTCTATCAACCAACAATCATAATTCGAATATTAAATTTAATTTTTTTCAAAATGATTTCCTGTAACTTCAATTAAATCTGTTCTCTATGCAGTTACATATAGCCAATGCTATATTTCATGTTCAGATCTGTATTTACTAGAAAGTAAAGAGTGAGCTGTTATTTATCAGATGCATATGAAGAGTTTATTTGCAAAAACAGAACTCCGTTTTTTACATTTTCAAAAATCATGTTTTTTGTTATCATGGTTTTTGTGTTAGTTAGTTGTATTTAGTTTTTTAACCTAATCAAAATAACCCATCTGCATTAATTGGAATGCACAATTAAAAAAAACATGATTTTTTTTGGAAAATTGTTATGAGTTATGCATTTATTTATTTACAAGCCAGTTTGTTAATGACAGAAAAAGTGCAGAAAAAAACAGAAATACAATTACATTTTTGATGCAGTGAAACTTTTTATGCAATATGGTTTATATATCTCTTTTTGCAATCAAAATAATAATTTGAAGGTTTTTCCCTTTAAACAGTTGCATTTTAGCTCATTTTTGTGTTTTCTCATGAACCGTTCTTTTCATTTGGTATTTAAGGAGCAATTAATTTTAAGATATATATTTTTTGCTGTTTAATCTCAGTTAAAGTGGTTAGTTTTAATACTCCTAGTTTTCCTATTTCTATCTGTTCTCTAGATGCATTTAGATTTATTCAATGCTGAATCTCATGTTCAGATCTGTATTTACTAAGAAGGTAAATAGTGCATTGTCATAGCAGAAGCTCTTGTCCTGAGTTATTTATAGTGTAATTATTACAGTGACTAATTTTTCAGTGCATGTTTCTGTTTTTGACACACGTGATGTGTTCATGTTGTGCAGGTTTCTGGACCCAAGAGAGTTCCGGTGACCCAGAGCGGTCAGAAGCCCGCGTCGATGCGTGTTCTTGGCACGACCCCGGGGCCACAGCGCGTCCCACGCCCCGCGAATCAGCAGAAACCCCCCGTTTCTGTGAAAACCATGTGTCCAGGAGATCAGAACATCAATCCAGATCAACTCAAAACAGCAACACAGACCAAACCACAGCCAAAGCCGCTTTCTGTAGCCGAGGCTATAAAAAGTACTGAACCCAGCAAACCGGACAAACCTCCGCGTAAGCATGACTTCAGCGTATACGTCTGACTTTATAACATTACGTCACATTGAACACATTATAATGATTTTTTTCTATTGCTTTCCAGAAACTCCTTCCTCTGGAGCATGCAATACTGCCAAGTAAGTCATTTACAATTTATACGTTTTATGTTGTGACTACATTGAGTTTTTACACTTAAGTGCAGTTGTCACTTCAAAGCCATTTTAAAACACAAGTCACTACAGGCAAAAATATTTTTTCATGTACTGATCAAGTTAGTGATTTTGGTCTATTTTGCTTCCATAACATGCTGTCTTTCAGACTAGAAACACCCAAAATACACCTAGGTGTTTTTAATATAAATACACTATCTATTTGCATTCTTAGATTGCAATTATAGTGTATTTTTCTCTTTCATACACCAAACCTAACAGTTTTATTCCTCTCTATATTCTGAAGGTTTGTTCATGTATATCATTTATACAATTTATTCCTAACATGGTGAAAATGTTTGTTTTCTGTCTATTAACAGTGTTTTCTGATCTCTGGAAAAACCTTTAACTCTAATATGACTACAATCAAACTAGAATAGGCCTTTATCAGTCGTCACATCCGGCTCCGATTAGTAGCGTAAAGGAATTTCCGCTTGCTTTATTGTAAATGGACAGACTCCAGTTTTGTGAAGATAATTAAACTAAACACAATAAACGTCAATGTTAAAACTGCGTGTTTATACCGATTCCATACCATGCATGTCATCCTTCATTTTAATGTGTAACATGAGCCTATCTGAGCGACGCGACTGTCAGCGCTGCCAGTGTTGCCGGGCAGATTAATGAAGAGCACGCAGCTCAAGTTACTGCCAGAGGAATACTGATTTAAAGGGATACTCCACCCCAAAATGAAAATTGTCGTTTTTCACTTACCCCCATGTCGTTCCGAACCCGTAAAAGCTTCGTTAGTCTTCAGAACACAATTTAAGATATTTTGGATGTAAACCGGGAGGCTTGTGACTGTCCCATTGACTGCCAAGTAAATTACACTGTCAAGGTCCATAAAAGTATGAAAAGCGTCGCCAGAATACTCCATCTGCCATCAGTGGTTCAATCTGAATTTTATGAAGCGACGAACACTTTTTGTACGGAAATAAAACAAAAATAACGACTTTATTCAATAATTAGGCACCGTAACGTCTCTGTGTCAGTGAAGCGTCATTTTGGAGATTATCCCCTGGACACACAATGCATTCACTCTTCTGTATCAGCCGGGCCACAAGGGTGCGCTGTTTGTGTTCAAATCAGAGCGTAACTCGACGAAGACGACGCATCCCTGTGTCGAGGCTGATACACAGGAGACGTTACTGTACCTGATTGTTGAATAAAGTCGTTATTTTTGGTTTATTTACGTACAAAAGTATTCTCGTCGCTTCATAAAATTCAGATTGAACCACTGATGGCAGATGGAGTATTCTGGCGACGCTTTTCATACTTTTATGGACCTTGACAGTGTAATTTACTTGGCAGTCACAAGCCTCCCGGTTTACATCCAAAATATCTTAAATTGTGTTCTGAAGACTAACGAAGCTTTTACGGGTTCGGAACGACATGGAGGTAAGTGAAAAATGACCATTTTAATTTTGGGGTGGACTATCCCTTTTATTTTTAATATAATTTTTTTTATTGTGATTAACCTCCCGCTCTTGTTCACAGTGTAATGATATTCAATCGTTGCACGCACTCACGGAGAAATACTCTATTTAAGATAATCAAACTTATTTTTAATTATCGTCTATGAGCTGGAAATTTTTCTTTATTTAATCAACTTCAATTTAATGCAATTATAGTTGATTGCATCATAAAGTCAGCGCGTGAAAAAATTAGAGCGTTGTTTAATACAACAAGTTTGCCCTAAACCTTTAATTTAATCCTTCTATACAGCTTTTAGTCATAATTAATGTTTTAAGCTTTGACTAATTCTTATTAATGTGATGTTTGTATAGTTTTCTCTGTTCTGTAATGAAATAAGGTGATCAGACTGTGAAGAATTGTCTATACACGTACAGTATGGCTCGCACGCATCTGTTTAAGTCACGAAATACGCATCGGGATATCGTGACAACATATTCCTTCGTTTCATAATACTCAATTAATTGTTGTAAATTGAGATTGGCGTCTTAGAAGACGTATATGTGCTCTGAATCTTCTGCTTTCCGAATGCAGAAGTGTGATTTAAAGGCCTAGAATTATCCTATGTTCTGGAAATGTATGCAAAAAAGTGCATATTTAATTAGATAAGGCCTCATTTGCATATTTAAACATCTCAGAAAATACAAAACATTTGCTAATTGATATCAATTAGTTGAATTGTGTGTTTTTTGTTTATGATTGTTTTATATATTCCTGAGTTTTTCAAATGGCTCATGGACATGCATTCTGTCTAATAATCATTTGGAAAGACTTGTATCTTCTGTCCTTGTGTTTAATGCTGCAGTGCTCTCAACATCAGTCAAGGGTCATGAGCGTCTGTGTCTGTTCTGTAGGAAAGCATGGAGTTTGGAGAATTTCGACATCGGCCGAGCTCTGGGCAAAGGCAAGTTTGGAAGTGTGTATCTGGCCAGGGAACGTCAGACCAAGTTCATCCTGGCACTCAAGGTTCTGTTCAAAAAGCAGCTGGAGAAAGCTGGAGTGGAGCACCAGCTGCGGAGGGAGGTGGAGATACAGTCGCATCTCAGGTAGAGGTTCTGACCATCTGCCTGTTTTTATCACTCCTGGGGCCGGTTGCATAAACTGTTTAGACTAGTCTTAAAAAGTTAGTCATCTGATTTTTTTTTTTTTTGATTTTTTTTCAAAGACTGGTTATAACTTTTTTTTATTTTTTATTCAGTTATGAAAAGGAAGATTGGTCTTGTATGTATTGGAAAAGTAAGACCGATTACCCTTTGGCCACTGCTAGTTGGTCAAACTAGTTAACGCACACAGTTTCACCCAATCTCATGTTAATCTTGAGTACCTATAGAGTAGTACTGCATCCTTCATATCTCCAAAAAAGTCTTTAGTTTTATCATATTTATAAAAGAAAGATACAGATTTACGATTCTCTCCGAAAAAAGCTGAGCTCCTGGAGGCGTGCCGTGTGGGCGGAGCTAAAGAGTGAAGGTGTGCCGTGTGGGTGGAGCTAAAGAGTGAAGACGCGCTGTGTGGGTGGAGCTAAAGAGTGAAGGCGTGCCGTGTGGGCGGAGCTAAATAGTGAAGGTGTGTCATGTGGGTGGAGCTAAAGAGTGAAGACGTGTCGTGGGCGGAGCTAAAGAGTGACGAGCACTTGCTCCGATCGCCAACAAAACAGAGACATTTGATGCCGTTTCACTCACCATCTGCAGTTCTGAATCATGAGCGGGATCTTTTATAGCTGGGACCGCTCCATCTTTCAGTATTAAACGATGTGCAAATCCAGCGTCGAATTGAGCCTCGTTTATAAAACGTTCGTCAACAAAACACTTGAGAAACTCCGTTGCTGCCCCGGAAAAACAAACTATATCCCCTGTTCACGTAACGCTGGGTTGTTTTGGGAAGCTGAACAAGGTTATCTTTCCCTCACAACCAAAAACACACTCCTTTAGAGACGTTCTTCCCGAGCGAGTCCCGTGCAGCGCTGCCGATTGAAGCGTGTTGATTGGCTGCTCTCGCTCCGGTCGATGCTGCAGGGGCGTGTTCTTCCGGGAGAAATGCCCATATAAGGAGTTCCACCGTCGTTTACGTCATCAAGAACAACGATCGAAAAAACTCTCCGAAACTTGTACGAACCCGGAAGTGAGATTTTTGCCACAGAAATACTCTGTTATACGTCCACTTTTTTTTTTTTTTTTTGAAACTTTGTCCATGCTTAGCATGAGAATCAAACTCTTTAATAGTGTAAACAACTCTGAATGCATGAAACAGCATTGTACCCCCCTTTAAGACAGTCTTAACATGGTGGCTAAGTTTATGCAACTGGCCACAGAGTCGTTAGACTCGTTTCTCATTAAACTAAATCTGGGAGCATTTGCAAACTTCAGCGCTGAGTAGAGTTTGGTCTCGAGAACTGGTTTGAATGCACAAAATTGTTAAAATATCCTCGTAAACAGTCTTAAAAGTGCCGTAGAATGCATTGATACAATATTTTAAATTAACTTATTTGGAAGGGTCATGAATAATAATGTTGAGCTCTGCTCTGATTGGCTGTTTCACAGTGCGGCTCAATGTTGAGCTCTGCTCTGATTGGCTGTTTCACAGTGCGGCTCAATGTTGAGCTCTGCTCTGATTGGCTGTTTCACAGTGCGGCTCAATGTTGAGCTCTGCTCTGATTGGCTGTTTCACAGTGCGGCTCAATGTTGAGCTCTACTCTGATTGGCTGTTTCACAGTACGGCTCAATGTTGAGCTCTGCTCTGATTGGCTGTTTCACAGTGCGGCTCAATGTTGAGCTCTGCTCTGATTGGCTGTTTCACAGTGCGGCTCAATGTTGAGCTCTGCTCTGATTGGCTGTTTCACAGTGCGGCTCAATGTAGAGCTCTGCTCTGATTGGCTGTTTCACAGTGCGGCTCAATGTAGAGCTCTGCTCTGATTGGCTGTTTCACAGTGCGGCTCAATGTTGAACTCTGCTCTGATTGGCTGTTTCAGTGCGGCTCAATGTTGAGAATGTCTTTTTACTTATTTTTTTTACAAAAATACCAATGTTTTTTAGGCTGCTGATTTTTGTTCATGGTATTCAGCTGCAACAATGTTTTACAAATGATAGAATAAATATTTTATTCAGTGTCTTATACTTTATTGAAATCAAAACTGTGAATTAAGAATCAGAAATGCTAAAATTGAAAAGATCCCCACCTTTGCGCTGGAACCCATGCATTTGGAAATTAAGATGTGTTGTGAACTTACCGTCTCGTCTCCTTTCAGACATCCCAATATCCTGCGTCTCTACGGTTATTTCCACGACACGGCGCGTGTTTATCTCATCCTTGAGTTCGCTCCTAAAGGAGAGCTGTACGGAGAGCTCCAGCGCTGCGGGACCTTTGATGACCAGCGCAGTGCCACGGTGAGAAACCACTGTCTGCTCCGCTTTCATAGCTCATGATTAATGTATGAAGACTGATAACGTCTCATAATAATGTTTGCTTGCAGTATATATTGGAGCTCGCAGACGCTCTGAGCTACTGTCACTCCAAGAACGTGATTCATAGAGACATTAAACCTGAAAATCTGCTTCTGGGGTCTAATGGAGAACTGAAGATCGCAGACTTTGGGTGGTCTGTCCACACGCCCTCCTCCAGGTCAGCCTTCTGCTTGCATAAGCAGGTGTAATCATAACTTTGGTTTTGTGCATGTCGTTATTGTTCGTTTCATTAACCGTTACAGTGCCATAGTGTTGGGCGATATGCTTAATTTTCATATCGTCAGCGTGTGAGATCACTTGCATACACGATATGTCCAGTGCTGGCAAAATGAGTGTGACTGTGCACGGGCTAATTTTGAGCGACAGACGACAAAAGTGAAATGTCGAAATTCAGGTTTTCACTAAAATTAGTTCATTAAGCCCTCGTCTAGTGATCCCAATGCTCCAAATAGTAATTAAACATCTAAAATTATCTTTATTTGTATATACTTTTTTTTTTTTTTTTTTTGAGGAGCACTATTTTTCTCTGCTCACTTCTTGTGCTGCCGCTGACTGATATGAATCGCATAACGTCGCATATACACACTGTACACAGAATTACAAGATTTAGGTAGTCTATTCACGCAAACATAATCTGTTATGTCTTAAATGAACGTTTGGGGAATTGTTGGTGAAAACATCTGATGTGTAACATTATATTAGATCCGTGCAGTACAGTAGGTCTTATTATACAGGCTGTCTGTCTCGATGTTAATCTAACAATAAAAAAAGATTGCTGATCTTGATTGAACTGCTTTTGTAGTTTTAATAATCAATTTATCTCTAATGAACACACTTGAAGTGATTTTTACATTTGATCATTTGTTTTTCTTACTTGAATGCTTTTGTTTAGATGTAAAATGAAAAAGGGTATGTACTAGGCCTATTTTTCTTTTGTGTTTTTTTTGCATCTGTTCTTATTTTTAATAAAGAAAAAAAAAATGGCTATTGATTATTAATACAGTAATTAATATTAAGAAAGAAAGTAGAGGAACAATGCAGCTTTGGACCCTTCAGAACTTCAACTTGGTTTTTCTCAGAATTGAGTTTGCTGACTTCAAACAGCTGTAGATCAGTCATTTTTCATCTGATTCATCTTTTAATGGAGAATGTGAAATAACTCATTTTTGAAAATTGCTCATTGTGACCCATTTTGCCAGCACAGGTCACATTATCGTGCTAACTTTTTGTTTTATCTTATTATTATTTTTTTTTAAGGCTAAAAGCAGCCTAATGTTCTTAATATGACTGAATTTGTATTTAACATAGTTTAATAGAAATATTGTAAATTACCAAGGCTTATATTTCCTTGGTTATTCAAAGAGCAGCTACAGAAAACAAGCAAAGAGCATTTACATTACCAAAGAACATCATAACTAACTTTTGAGTTTATGCACTTTAAAAACACTCCCGTTATAATCATTGTATGATGATTAAATCTCTTATACTTTCATTGCAAGTACATCTGTACTTTGTTGTTTATGATGAGTCAGAATTCAGTCAGCGTGCACTGAACAAGAAAACTCATCTGAACGCCTCTGATTGGCCATTACATTCATGAGCTCAACATAATCGTGTGATTGGTTATAACGTGTAACACTGTGAAATAGGGCTGAACGATTTTGGAAAATAATCTAATTGCGATTTTTTTTTTACCAATATTGCGATTGCGATTTAATATGCGATTATTTTTTAAAGCTCATTATATTCTGTATTATTCAACAAAGACAATCAATAAATCATTGTATAGTATGCAGTGTTGGGCACGTTACTTTAAAAAAGTAATTAGTTATATTACTAGTTACTTCTCACAAATAGTAGCTGAGTTACATCATTATAAAATAAACTAATTACCAGGGAAAGTAACTATTGTTACTTTTTTTATGTTCAAATATGTCAAATAACTTAGATGTCCCCAATATTAAATGTTAAATGAATGAAATGGACACTAAATAGAATACATTGTTATTATAAAACATTGCACACTAATCTACACTATTTTAATGTTTCTGTGGGACAATGTGAGAGACACCTATCAAATTCAATTGATTATTGTAAATATTACCAACCCTCTATGGACACCTTGGCATAGTATATCAGATAATTAATATTGGCCTGGTGAGTAAACTAAAAAAATGACAAGCCAATGGAGATTATATTGCCAAGGTGTCCATAGAGGGTTGATAATATTTACAATAATCAACTGAATGATTTTCAATTATATATAATTATATCTATATAAAGCTTATGTTTGTAAAATGGCACAGTTTTTTTTTTAAATATCTCACTTAGCATCAGTCAGTCAAACATTATAATATGATATTATGATCATTTAGCATTAAATTTGAGCATTATATGATGATAGAACTTTAGTAATTAGAATAACCTTGTATGAATGTATTTGTCATGTTGACTGAACTTAGAACTGGTGCTTAAGATATTGTTTGTCATTTAGTGTTTCTATAAAAAAAGGAAAAAGAAATCTACAAATAATACTGATAAGATAACAAAACTACTACGAATTCTACCACTAATAACAATATAAAACGCACTAAGGATTATTGAGCTGCTGGGTTCATGAATATTAATCACGTAGTCTGCTTTCGCTCGAACTGATTCGCTGAAATCAAAACAGGGACGATGATAGGTGAGCGCCGGCCAATGAGATTGACGTTTACGCATTAGCTCCGCCCACTAGCGGAGAACCCGGCAGTTCTTAAAAGCTGAAGAACTCCGTTATTTTGACAGGAAAATACAACAAATGATATCGTTTACATGTAGTGCGTCAATTCTGCATGTTATGTAAGACCCGCGGACACGAAAATAACCCGCGGCAAACTGCAGACTTGGCAACATAGCGATGCCAACTTGATGCTTCCTCTGAAGACTTAGATGTGTTTGACTTGAAGCAGCGCTGCTAGACCGATCGCTGTGTGTCATCAAAGTACTGCGAGAGCTATAAGAGAGCAGACGTCTCCTTATGCTTTCTCTCACCGTACTTTGATGTCATACGATCGATCTTCAAGTCGAACACACAACTTTACTCCTACTCTCGCGTGTCACGTGACAGTGTAATCGCAGCCTCTGCGGTTGAAGAATCGCGTTTTCTCATATCGCGATATTATCGCAAATGCAATTAATCGTTCAGCCCTACTGTGAAAGCATGGAAAAAGAAATGTAATGCAACAAATAAGCCCTAATATTAATTAGAAAGTATTACTAGCCTAATAATAATATTAATCTTCTTGCTATTGTCAAAGGCATCAGCCACAGGCGATATCTTTATCACGATACTATCGTCTATCAGCACAACCCTTAAGTGCTGCTCGTTGTCTTTTTGATTTCCTGAGGAGGGTGTTTTTCTCAGTTTGTGGTGGTTTACTGTGTGTGGGTGGGTGGTTGAGTGTGTGTGTGTTTGCGGTTGGGTGGGTGGTTGAGTGTGTGTGTGTTTGCGGTTGGGTGGGTGGTTGAGTGTGTGTGTGTTTGCGGTTGGGTGGGTGGTTGAGTGTGTGTGTGTTTGCGGTTGGGTGGGTGGTTGAGTGTGTGTGTTTGCGGGTGGGTGGGTGGTTGAGTGTGTGTGTGTTTGCGGGTGGGTGGGTGGTTGAGTGTGTGTGTGTTTGCGGTTGGGTGGGTGGTTGAGTGTGTGTGTGTGTTTGTGGGTGGGTGGTTGAGTGTGTGTTTGCGGTTGGTTGGGTGGGTGGTTGAGTGTGTGTGTGTGTTTGCGGTTGGTTGGGTGGGTGGTTGAGTGTGTGTGTGTTTGCGGTTGGGTGGGTGGTTGAGTGTGTGTGTGTTTGCGGTTGGTTGGGTGGGTGGTTGAGTGTGTGTGTGTTTGCGGTTGGGTGGGTGGTTGAGTGTGTGTGTGTTTGCGGTTGGGTGGGTGGTTGAGTGTGTGTGTGTTTGTGGTTGGGTGGGTGGTTGAGTGTGTGTGTTTGCGGTTGGGTGGGTGGTTGAGTGTGTGTGTGTGTGTTTGCGGTTGGGTGGGTGGGTGGTTGAGTGTGTGTGTTTGCGGTTGGTTGGGTGGGTGGTTGAGTGTGTGTGTGTTTGCGGTTGGGTGGGTGGTTGAGTGTGTGTGTGTTTGCGGTTGGGTGGGTGGTTGAGTGTGTGTGTGTTTGTGGTTGGGTGGGTGGTTGAGTGTGTGTGTTTGCGGTTGGGTGGGTGGTTGAGTGTGTGTGTGTGTTTGCGGTTGGGTGGGTGGGTGGTTGAGTGTGTGTGTTTGCGGTTGGTTGGGTGGGTGGTTGAGTGTGTGTGTGTGTGTGTGTGTTTGCGGTTGGGTGGGTGGTTGAGTGCGTGTGTGTGTGTGTGTTTGCGGTTGGGTGGGTGGTTGAGTGCGTGTGTGTGTGTGTTTGCGGTTGGGTGGGTGGTTGAGTGCGTGTGTGTGTGTGTGTGTTTGCGGTTGGGTGGGTGGTTGAGTGCGTGTGTGTGTGTGTTTGCGGTTGGGTGGGTGGTTGAGTGCGTGTGTGTGTTTGCGGTTGGGTGGGTGGTTGAGTGCGTGTGTGTGTTTGCGGTTGGGTGGGTGGTTGAGTGCGTGTGTGTGTTTGCGGTTGGGTGGGTGGTTGAGTGCGTGTGTGTGTGTGTTTGCGGGTGGGTGGGTGGTTGAGTGTGTGTGTTTGCGGTTGGTTGGGTGGGTGGTTGAGTGTGTGTGTGTTTGCGGTTGGTTGGGTGGGTGGTTGAGTGTGTGTGTTTGCGGTTGGGTGGGTGGTTGAGTGAGTGTGTGTGTGTTTGTGGTTGGGTGGGTGGTTGAGTGTGTGTGTGTTTGCGGTTGGGTGGGTGGTTGAGTGTGTGTGTGTGTTTGTTTGTGGTTGAGTGTGTGTGTGTTTGTGGGTGGGTGGTTGAGTGTGTGTGTTTGTGGTTGGGTGGGTGGTTGAGTGTGTGTGTGTGTTTGCGGGTGGGTGGGTGGTTGAGTGTGTGTGTTTGCGGTTGGTTGGGTGGGTGGTTGAGTGTGTGTGTGTTTGCGGTTGGTTGGGTGGGTGGTTGAGTGTGTGTGTTTGCGGTTGGGTGGGTGGTTGAGTGTGTGTGTGTTTGTGGTTGGGTGGGTGGTTGAGTGTGTGCGTGTTTGCGGTTGGGTGGGTGGTTGAGTGTGTGTGTGTTTGTTTGTGGTTGAGTGTGTGTGTGTTTGTGGGTGGGTGGTTGAGTGTGTGTGTTTGTGGTTGGGTGGGTGGTTGAGTGTGTGTGTGTGTGTGTGTGTGTGTGTGTGTGTGTGTGTTTGTGGTTGGGTGGGTGGTTGAGTGTGTGTGTGTGTGTGTTTGTTTGTGGTTGAGTGTGTGTTTGTGGTTGGGTGGGTGGTTGAGTGTGTGTGTTTGTGGTTGGGTGGGTGGTTGAGCGTGTGTGTTTGTGGGTGGTTGAGTGTGTGTGTGGTTGAGTGTGTGTGTTTGCGGTTGGGTGGGTGTGTGTTTGCGGTTGGGTGGGTGTGTGTGTGTGGTTGGGTGGTTGAGTGTGTGTGTTTGCGGTTGGTGTTTGCGGTTGAGTGTGTTTGTGGGTGGTTGTTTGAGTGTGTGTGGTTGTTTGAGTGTGTGTGGTTGTTTGAGTGTGTGTGGTTGTTTGAGTGTGTGTGTGTGGTTGTTTGAGTGTGTGTGTGTGGTTGTTTGAGTGTGTGTGTGTGGTTGTTTGAGTGTGTGTGGTTGTTTGAGTGTGTGTGGTTGTTTGAGTGGTTGTTTGTGTGTGGTTGTGTTTGAGTGTGTGTGTTCAGTGTGTTTATCATGCATCTGTTGCTGTCTGTCAGGAGGTCGACGCTGTGTGGTACGCTGGACTATCTTCCTCCAGAGATGATTGAGGGCAAAACGCACGATGAGAAGGTGGATCTGTGGAGTCTCGGAGTGCTCTGCTATGAGTTTCTGGTTGGCCGTCCACCTTTTGAAACAAAGAGCCACGAGGAGACGTACCGCAAGATTTCTAGAGTAAGTGAAATACTCAGAAAGTCCTAGCTTTACACGGCTGATCAGCAATGACAAGATAAAGATCCTCTTTGCAAGAATCTGTCTCCTTGTGTTGCACACATACTGCTCATTTCTGTTTAAGACATTGAAAATGGTAATCTGTTAAAATTAATTGGGTTTGGGTGCTCTTCAGGTTAGAATTGTTAGGTTATAGATCTACACGACTACAAAACTTCTAACTATGTAGTTTTTTTTTTTTACACTAGCTAATATGAAGTCATTGTAGTAGCACTTCACTGTAAAATTAATTTAATTAACTCATGACTAAAATGTTTAACGGCTGTTATTAATCCGGGAATTAATTTAGAAATACACTGTTCTTCATTGATCTATATAATTTTGAATGTATTATAAAACAAACTAACAATTTAAATGTTACTAGGTAGAAGTTAACATTAAACTAGGTTAGTATATGCTTTGAAATTATTAAATCATGATGACTAATGTGATAAATGTAACCTTAATCTAAACTATAAACAAATGATAAAACCTAGCAATGTTACTAGGTAGAAGTTAACATTAAACTAGGTTAGTATATGCTGTAAAAGTATTAAATCATGACTAATGTGCTTTAACCCCTTAACTGTCACCGTATACGGGACGCCTAAGTTTACTTCACTACATTACACTTAAATCCTAATGTAATCATGACAAACTATATATCATTGGAAAGGTCTAGGTCTCCTAAATAGATATATTACCATTTTTTGTTGTTACAAATTATGTAGGAACAGTAATAGATTCATATATGACAAGAGTGCACCAAGCGTCTATGATAAATCAACATCATAACAGTTCTGAGCTTCGTCACAAAAAGTCTTTATATCCTTGCCTTTTCCCCATCACATGTTTTAGCAATCATCATAAGTTATATACCATTCGAAAGCTTAAAATCTCAAAATTCATCCCGTGAAAACCATTTTGAAATCAAACATTGCGTTACCATAGAAACGGTACTTTAAAATGTTTTATCAGGCTCCTCCCCCTTAGCGGCGGTGTCATATTACAAAATGTATTACGGTCTTTTAGAATCAAAACTTTTTATAATCTTGACAAAACGCATATCGTTGGAAAGGTCTGAGTCTCAAGATTCCATATTTGGTGGTTATTTTGTATAGATGTAATATTGAGAGAGAAATTGATAGATATGTGACAGAAATGCATAAAAAAATAACTCAATGGCACCCGGTGGCTGTTTGTGGTATAACGCCGAAACAAAATAATATGAACCTCAATTTTTTTTATATCAACTTCAAATTTGGAACACAACTTATGTAGACATATGGCTTTAATTTTATAGCAATTTTGGATTTTTAACTTTTTTTTAAAAATATTTATTTTATATAAAATACAATAAAAATAATATAATACATTTTCTTTACAGTAAATTTAAAGTTGTATAACTTTTTAATACTTTAATTTTATTAAATGGTTTCACTTCTGTAATAATCTGCTAATTGTCTTTTTTAAAAGGAGACCAACCTTAGGTCTGTATTCAAAAGCGTTCATGAATTATAATAATTTAAGTTTGGATACTGCACTTTCTCGTGAATTTTCAAAAATGGGGATGAAGTTAAGGGGTTAAATGGAAGCTTAAAGTGTTACTAGTTTATCACTGAGGCTCTTGTTGATTAAACGCATAATTCGCATTTGTTCTATATTAATATATGAACCGAGATACCTGCAAGTGTCCTGAGATTATTTTGAACCCGTTTTATGTAGATGATCGTCAGTCTGTCTGATGTAAACGTGTCTTATTTGTATATTCTATATCTCTGGTTCTCTCCAGGTTGAGTTCACATACCCTGCTCATGTGAGCGAGGGCAGCAGAGACCTGATAAACCGCTTGCTCAAACACAACCCCATGCACCGTCTCCCTATCCAGGGTGTCATGGTGCACCCGTGGGTGCTGGAGAACTCCTCCAAGAAACCTGAAGCCAACAACTAGACCCCGGTCCGTTCTTCAGACCTGAACTTGCTGAACAAAACACTCAGCAATTCATCTTACTGATCTCTTCTGCCTCTCTTGGGCTTTGTATGTTGTTTTTACGTGTTATGCTACAATTTACATGCATTTGTAAATATGTAATTAAACCACGTTGTAAAGTTTTAACCATTGATTGAAACAATAAATGCTGTTTTAATATGACTTAAGAACCTCAATAGAACTTTTAATGTATTTCACTGTATGTGTGGGGAATAAATTCCTTTAAGATGAAACAATGGGTTATCAGTATGTTCTGTCCTGTCTATATCTGACACATGAACTGGTTTAAAACATAACCACTAGTTAAGAACAAATTAAAAAGAAGCTGTTTATTTTGATCGAATCACTTTGGCGCGTTCGCATATTCAAATTTCGCGCCTCACGAAGTGACGGTTGACGCTCGTAAATTTGAAAATGCGGGCTTGAGATTTGATCGCGGATACTCGGTTTAATAACTGAATTTGTTTTATTTTATACTTTAAAAAATAAAAGTTTTATTTCTGTTTTTGTTCAGTGTAAACCGCATTCACTCCGCTAATCATTTCTCGTGTTATTTGAGAACTCGTACGTGATTTGGAGCGACGATGAAGGTGAGTAAATACGGTTATGTCGTTTGCAAACGGTTTTTAACAAAATATTATAATCTCTGGCGATTTTAGACACGTATACATTATCACTGCAGTCCATGTGCAAAAAGCGCTCTTGTACGTTTACGTAAAAGTATAAATCTTAATGTAAAGTCAATGTTTAGGTGCTTCAAAAAGCGTTCGTCTCTGTGAACTAAAGTTCAAGACACTTTCTGTGTGTAAACACTCAAACTGTATCAGCTGTTGTTGTGATGTACTTTACTAATCCTGTCAAATGTTGAGTTTATGCCAGTGTTGACCGCTTATTTTCAGGAGAAGTTGATAAAGGAACGTTGTTTTGTTGCTAAAGGACGTGCTGGGGTCACTTCGCGATGTTACGTCATTACGTAATCGCGACGCAAAATTGTCAGTGCATCAAATCTCAGCAAAAACTGTTTATTTAGATTTGTTCGTGAAATAATATAAATACATGATATATTCAAATGTAGACAGCTATTTTTAAATGCATTACATTTTTGAAAATTTAGATTTACAATTAATTAAATTTTTTTATTAGCTAGTAAACCAGTAAAACTACACGTTGTGAACAATTATAGTTTTAAGCAGTGTATTAGTAGTTGGTTAGTATAGCACACGCTAAGAAAAGTGTAAAATATGGCACAATCTACTATGTTAATATGAAGGAACTTTCTGTATTGATAATGTATGCATTATATTACAACAGATCATTTATAATGTCTTGGAAAAGGTAGGCTACTAGTAATTTTCTATTTTTCTAGATATTTTTCTTAGTGTACTAACTGATCAACAATCGCAAGTACAAGCTACTAACAAAGTGTATCATATGTGAACAATTACAATATTTTATTAAACTATTGTAAATAGCAGCTATCTTAAGTCACGTGGTGTGTACTGCAGGGCATCTTTGGTTCTCTGTGTGTGATTTAAATGATAAATGTTCCTTATTATTTGAGTCACTTATTAGGCTAAAAGTTGCCATATAAATTTTAAAAATAGCTAATTTGTTGCTAGGTGCTTTTGGAAGAAATAGTTGTTAAATTTAGCGTTTTTTTAACAACTGTACAGCACTCTCGTCTCGTTTTGTCAGTGTTTCATGAAGCCACCAGATGGCGCTACAGACTCAGTCTCTCAAGCGTGGGCCAGTAATGAGAAAATGGCTCCGCGGGTTGAACTCGATTTCCCACAATCCAACACGACCGACTTGCGTTAATGCAGAAACAGTCTAAAATGTATTCTTTGACCTCCTCCTTAGGCTATGACGATGCAATAGTGTCATATATAATTATTTTGCGCCTAATCTAATTTTTTTTAGTGAATAATCTTTTTGAAATGTCTTATGTAGGCTGTAGACTTTAAGTGTAGCACGTTTTGATGTTTATCAGGCGCGTGCACGCACGCAACTATATGCGAATGCGCTTCTTTGTATTTTATGCATTTGTTTTGTTCATACAGCCTCAGTAACTGCGAAACAGCCCGTCCAGATGTCTGCCTGTGAGCTCGCATGTGTTACCTGCGGAATCAGAGCCGAGAGCAAAAATCTGTCACGCATTTTCTGCACGAGTTCACTTCATTCTGTTGCGCCGTGTATGAAGCAGAATGACAAGTTGCATTCATCTATGTGCATTGCATTTATCTATGTGCATTGCATTTATCTATGTGCATTGCAATTTATCTATGTGCATTGCAATTTATTTAAACGCACAGGACTGAAATAATGCATATGAACTCATTGGACGATATGTAGCCTAATGCATTTATTAGCAGCGGTCATTAAAATTGTGAATGCGCAGTCAACTGTGATGCATCAAATAAAGCTTTATTTTTCTCTTCCGAAATTATCAAAAAATCTTAAATGCATTTGCTATGCAGCCTAATATAATATGTGAACCCATAAGATGTAGATGCGCGTTTGGAATAAATCTCTGAGAAGGGACTCAACTGATTTATTTTGTAGATTTATTCTGTTTTGAAGGGAAAATTGATTTTTTCCATATCACACAAAACCAAAAAAACAGTTGTACAATAGCCTATAATTTCACGCGTTTCTTTATTCTTCAATATATTCATTTTCACGATATATGATAACGATTTTGTGATATACATTCCATCTTTTAAACCACAATAACACAACACATACGGTTTTATAACATTTCCACAGCACCCATTGGATTGCACAAAATGAAAAAAATGTCTTATGCAAGTCTCTTGATTTCGATCCAACGACTCTATAATAAATCTCACCGAGGGGGACATTAACATTATTAATAGTTTTAAATTACGACATTTGATATCCGATAAACAACACAATGCTCGAAATCGAAATTTAGCGATTTGACTTGGTGGGATGTTTTAATATCTTCCATAATTTCTTCCGTGATTTTCGTTTTCCTCTTCATTATCTTCATCTTCAGCGACTCTTTGTTGTTCGTTATTCGATGTCTTGTAAAAATACGAGTCTCTTTGTATATGATTTCTGTCAGAGAGCAATTGAAACGCAGCGCAATGCTCATAAAACCCTCGTTTCTTCTGAATATCTCTAATACTGCATGGACATCATACGATCAAAATGCATAGTTAAAGTACTTCTATTCACCGTCCAGTATGCTGCCTTTATTATTATTATTTTCTATATTGCCCTCTCCGATTTGGTTCAGTAAATGCAAACGATAATAATTAAGACTTATGCTATACGTGTCCTCAGATCGAATTAAGGAAAGTCCATCAATTTATTTTAAACATACTCTATTGTGTTTATTGCCAAGGCGTTAATTGGTTGTTTTTTTGTTCTTAGGAGATTTGCCCTCTCACAGCATTGCTTTGCTCAGCTGAATGTCTTGCACTCAAATGAAATGATTCCCAAATCAAAGCTGAAATAAAATCCCATTTTCTCGCTTAACAACAAAAATATAGGTACGTTTGCTCTGGTATCTATACTGCTGTCCAAGGCTTTTCTCATGTGGATGCTTAAAGAATCGCTGATTTATTGTGTGTTAAGGTCAGATTTGAATCAACCTGCACTCTTAAAAATAAAGGTTCTTTATTGGCATCAATGGTTCTGTGAAGAACCTCGAACATCCATGAAACCTTTCAAATGCAGTTTTAAAATGAACTTCAAAATGGTTCTTTTAGGAACTGTTCACTGAAAGCTTCTTTGGGGAACCAAAAATGTGACCCTGGACCACAAAACCAGCCTGAAAGCTGAATAAATCATCTTTCCATTGATGTATGGTTTGTTATGATAAATCAATATTTGGCTGAGATACAACTATTTGTAAATCTGGAATCTGAGGGTGCAAAAAAATCAAAATATTGAGAAAATCACCTTTAAAGTTGTTCAGATGAAGTTCTTAGCAATGCATATTACTAATCAAAAATTAAGTTTTGATATATTTACGGTAGGAAATTTACTAAATATATTCATGGAACATGATCTTAATATCCTAATGATTTTTGACGTAAAAAAAAAGTATAATTTTGACCCATACAATGTATTGTTGTCTATTGCTACAAATATACCTGTGTTACTTATGACTGCTTTTGTGCTGCAGGGACACAAATGGTTCTTCTGCAAAAACACCCTTTTGGAAGCTTTATTTTTAAGAGTGGCTTGGGTTAAAAGCTATTTATTTATTTATTTTTTCTGGGGGAAACGTATCGGTTTGGTTATCAATATGTGGGATGTGTAACACTTATCACCAAACTACCACCGCTCATTGTTTTCCAGACTAATCGGACAGGTTGTATTTGTACGCCTCGATGAGGCCCTCGACGGAATGGATGAATCCAGAAATACTGCATATACCCCCGATCACGAATATGGCGACGTCGAAGAAGACCTGATGCCACAAGAGCTTTCTCCACAACAACTTGAGATGAAATAAGCTGGGGAGGAGAAAGCACAAACCCGCGCCCGTCAAGCTTCCCGTCAGACCCATGAGGAGCGCAAAGTGCGGCACGTATATAGCCATAAGCATAGTGAACACAACTAGTGCGCAGCGGAGCGAAAGACCCCATGATTTGAGACGCCCGTCGCCCCCGTAGCAATCCGGAAAAAACGCACGCCCTCCTTCTTGGAAGAAAGACTTTTCCAGGACATCCACGGCGGCGAAGAACGGCAGCGGGTATGAAAGCAGCGCCTTGGACACTAAGAAGAGGTTAACGACGGCTCTGATGCCGGACGGCAGGTTGTCGGTGATCACCTCCTTGGTTTCGTCGGCCCACGTCAAATAAGCCACCAAGGCAAACAAGCCTTTGAGGATGCAGGCAGCGATGTGAGTCCAGTTCATCATGCAGTGGAACTCGCTGGGCTTATACATGTTCCCCTCCAGCGAAGGCAGGAAGATCTG
Organism: Aspiorhynchus laticeps; assembly: GCA_023376895.1. Classification (NCBI taxonomy): domain Eukaryota; kingdom Metazoa; phylum Chordata; class Actinopteri; order Cypriniformes; family Cyprinidae; genus Aspiorhynchus; species Aspiorhynchus laticeps. The sequence goes on from CM041803.1 coordinate 1,635,050, forward strand.
CGAGGTGTAGCTGAAGACGATGATGCCGATGGAGATGGGGAACTTCTTGACGTCGATGTAGAACTTCACCTTGTCCCAGGCCCAGTCTCGCGCCCTGGACAGACAGTATGCGATCACTAGGATGTTGATGATGAAGTGCGCGATGGTGCAGAGCAAGCTGAACTTAGACACGGCTTTGAGGTTCTTGAGGAAGGCGCAAGGCAGAAGAGCAGCGGTGGCGATGATGGCCCAAGACCTCTGGGACACGGGGAGGTTTGGGAAGCTGTTGTACATCAGGTTTCCGCTCACCACCACGTATAATATACAGGTCATCACCAGCTCGATGATTTGGGCTACGTTGACGATGTGGCCTCCCAGCGTGGGGAAGCGTGGCGCGCAGCATGCATTGGCAATATCCACATACGAGTCTCTCACTCGTACCAGCTGGCCGTCTTCGTTTTCTTCATAGAGGCAAGAGATGAGGATTTTCCCCGTGTAGCAGCACACGACTGCAGCGAATATAATGAGGAACAGTCCGAGATATCCGCCGTGGAGAATGGCGTAGGGTAACCCGAGAACAAACATGCCCTGGGGAGATAAGCAGAGCATGGCTTTATACAACAGAACACTGCTTGTTTTTTATGCTCACACTGTAATTCACTATGCAATGCCCCATGCATTCTGTTCTATTCCATTGTATTTCTATGCACAGTGCGGTTATACCCACACTCTTAAAAATAAAAGGTTGCTTCACAGCGATGCCATAAAAGAGCCATTTTTGGTTCCACAAAGAACCATCTCTTTATAATGTGAAGAACCTTCTTTCACCACAAAGGTTCTTCCGATGTTATGGAACCATTTAGACAAAAAAAGGTTCTTCTGTGAAGCACCTTTATTTTTAAGAGTGCATTTTGGTCTTGGTGTCACGTTTTTGTTCTTTTACGGATTTGGCACGTTATGCGCCATCATCAGCTTCTACATTCACTGCAGGTGTTGTGATGGAGCATTAGGAATGCAGCTAAATTCAGTCCAGACATTTCCATTCGCTGCGAGCAAAGTCACGCTCACCTCATTGTGTCGTCATCATCAGGATGAATCAAATAGGCAGGGGGTCACGTCACGGACGTCACTTTTGATACTAAGAGCTTGAACTGCGCACGATTAATTTTCATCGTTTGAATATGCATTTTTTGGCAAGTTATTTTTTTTTTAAAGAATGCATACATTTCGGAACGGATATTTTTAATCGTAACGTGTAAAAGGCACATTGTGCTCTCCAGTTTTACGCACGTCGAAAAAAGACGGAATTGCTCATGCAAACCGCACAAAATGCCTGTATGCAAATGCATAAAGAATTGACTGCTTGAATGCTGTTTTATAAAGCTCAACTCGTTGATGAACGTCCCTTAATATCAATCGGACCCCCCGTGACACGACATCAGCACAAGAAAATCTACGCCGTTTTGCCTCTTTTAAAAACGTATATAGCAAACAGTTTTCACGTAACATTTCCATATTGATCAATGCTAAAAACTTTAGAATGTTATTTTTTTGATATGCATCGCCGTGACGCGTAATGCCTCCTCACCTGGATCGCATTGGTCACGTTCCATCCTGCCTCCCAAGTAGTAATTCTTGGCTTGTCGATTTCGGAGCATAATCCTCCGTCTTTGGACGCTGAGGGCGGCGGACCCGTTCCATCCCTCTGGTAATGGCTGTCCCCTTCGACGGCCCCCTCGCCCCCCGGTTCCCCGCCGCCCTCTCCTCCACCCATCTCCTCGTTTTTAAGGATGTCCATTTGAAGCCCCTGCCTGTGGTCATAGTCCAGATCATCGCAGGCGGCGAAGCCCAAACCCTCTTCATCGGTGGCGGCCTGGAAGCCCAGTTTGGCGAACATCCCACTCACCTTCGCCTGCGACTTATTGGTGACCGTGGTGGCCGCGTTAGACAGCTTGTTCGAGATCTTGCTTTTAATTAACGTGGCCATGATTGCTCTCCTAAACGAGACTGGTGTTAAAATTCCCCTTCAGATGTTTTTCTAGCTATATCGAATTTAGAGTGCGACCGGAGTTCTTTGTCTGCGCATCGACGGAGCGAGAAGATCGTGGTGACGCGTGTTCGTTATCTCCAGCTCTGCCTGGTGTTTTGGCTAATTCCGTGGTTCATGTCACTCTCAGATGTAGATGATGCCTGGCACCTGCATCCTGATCGCCCGCTCCTCTCTCTTTTTTTCCGGCCGGACTCTGATGCGCGCTTCTGTCCGGTGCGTAAAGGAGAACGCTCGCGGTTTTGCGCGGCTTTTCCGTTCTCTGTGGCACAGCGTCGACTCCTGCGTTTCGGTGGCCGTCGCTGGATGCCAATGCGGTACACGGGAGCTCGGGGGTGTTGAGAGAGAGGCACGTGTCACCGTCAGCCTGCCAATGCTAAGAGTCTCGCGCGTCTCCGGTTCCCAGTGCGCGCGCTACTCCGCACCGACAAAAAAAACTGGGTAAAGATTTGCTGCATTTCTAGGGGAGGTGCTTGCAGGACCCCATCCTCCTCTCCACTCTCATTATGCCCAATATGCTCGGTCACAGCACCCAATGGCATCCGGGGTCTCATAGTGTTGCATAACTTTACGTATATATAAACGTCTCCACGCATCGTACTAGGTGGACACTAAAAGTGTTCTTGAAGTATTCTTCTTGTGCATTTTGAAATCTACAGTTTTTCATTGCTTCAGATGAAGGTTTAGAACTCATTTTCAACAAGAGGAACCGTGCCAGTTGGTGTTGGAATACTCTTTTGAACGGATTTAAACCTGCTTCTATTCGACAAGGGAAGAAATACGGCGCTGATTTGAATTAGATTTTACTTTTGGTCGACTTTACAGCTATTAAGTTATCTTAAATTTTGCCTTTCAATTTGTAAAAAAAAATAGCAAGGATGTTTCTCATGGATTATTTGTCACGGTGCAGAAATATTACGCATTGGGCTGTTAATCTGCATCATCGGACTCTTTTTGAAAGATGATTTTGAAAAGTTAGGCCTATTAAGCGATAAAAAAAATATTTTTTCTCTAATGGAATTTTTTTTTTCATCTGCTCTCGCATGTATTCATCATATTCATGTGTACTTTATGAAAGCGCAGTTCTGATCGATCTGTGTGGATTCCTATAAACAAGCAGACGCTTTATAAAATCATGTAGGCCTATGAGCACATTACAGTCGTTTTGGATCGAATTATTAATTATACAATATTGTGAAATACCATAAAATCCTCGGTTCTTTAAAATATGCGCTGTATTAACGTTTCGCGTTTTTATTCTTGAAATAAATTAATTCTAAATTAGTATCAAGACAATGATACTCGTGCGTTAAAGAAACAAACCAATATATATATTTTGCAATAAATGTTGGTCTGATTACATAGGACTATATATTATATTAGTCATGTCCTGCCATGCTAAAATGTAAACGAATAATCAAAACTTTATTATATTTTCTACAAAATAATATTTCCGTTGAAATAAATAAATTCTACAAAACGATTTTATAGAATATTATTAAACTTTGTCCGGTGATTTATGTTAACGGTTATGTAAATGTGTAATTATTTAGAACGTTGGCTGTGAAAAAGAAACATTTTGACAAATTCGGAAAACGGACAGTTTTACTGAATCTAAATGTTTTATTAATAAACTATTACTCTAGGTAAAATATCATTTAATTCCGTGAATGTGATGCTAATTTTGGTTGATCAGGGGTTTCCATATGAACGTCGTTATGTATTTCTAATTAATTGTATGCTTCTAAGATAACTATGTAGGCTACATACTATATATAGAGTTCGTGTTGCCCTGTATTCGCCGTATCTAATCTCTCATATCAGTGATTGTCTTTCCCCCGGAGATGTTCTTCATCCCGCAGGCTGTGCTCGGCCTCGGTGTCCCGGTGGGAGCGGAAGGGTTAATCGGAGCGGCGTTATCAGGCGATTCACAGCTGCGACAATACAATCAGGACAAGAACAGACGCACACGGGCTTCATTCAGCGCGTTTGAGATAAATTCCAATGAGAAAAAATATTATATATAGCCTACATATATGATGAGTTCAGATGCAAAAGCCTCTAAGTGCCATCTGAAATTTTCTTCTAAAATGAGCATTTTTCTCAGGCTCTCATCATGTGTATGGACTAACCCAGATCTCAAATATGGACTAACCCAACTTTTGGGTCAAAAATTGAATGTAAAAATTTAACCCAACAGCTGGGTTAGTCCATATTTGACCCAAAGTTGGGTTGAAACAACCCAGTATTTTTTAGAGTGTAGGTTCGGTAATTTCATTTTAATGGCAATGAGTGAAATAACTGAACATAAATATAGAAGCCTGACGAAAATGCTCATTTTAGAAGAACATTTCAGATGGCACTTAGAGGCTTTTGCATCTGAACTCTTTATATATAACAAATATAAAAATAAAATTATGGGGAGAAACAATAGTAACAATAAGAGTGTCGATGAGAATTATAATAGCAGCCGACTTTGTAGCAACATGGTGATGACTTATTCTGGTCAAATTTATATTTTGCATTAAAAATTGTAATATAATGAAATATAATATATGCCTTCATTCACATGCAACCTTTTTGGCTTTCTGAGCATTATAAAGAAATCTAAGGCTAGATTTACTAATCTGGGGTGCGTTTCCCAAAAGCAACTATGGTCTCAATTTCCGTCGTTACCTATAGAGCTTAATCAAACTAACAACTATAGTTAGCTAACAATGGTTTTGTAAAACGCACCCCTGAATAATTATGTTGTCGACATTCTTTGCAAGGAGCCGGTGTGTTGTAAAGCTTCTCAGGATCTGTTAAGTCACTGTTCTTGAGTGTGAAAAAGCATCAGATTGATTTTCCTCACCTCTACAGCCACTATTATCTGGTGCCATGTTTCCCATCATTCCCATTCTGTTCTGCTCTTGCTTTTTTCACTGAGTGTTTTCACTGGTAAAATTCAAAGACAAAGCACGTGATCCTCAGGAACTAATGTCATGTGTATTTTGGCATAGTGAATGTGATGGCACGTCATTTTGACGTCCTCTCTGCAGTTTATTACCCTTCAGAAAAATCATAGAGGGCAATAAGAGGTCATGGTGCTTCTCCCAGGAGTCTCTCCTCACATAATCCTCAATCTGTCCCCCGGGACACTGATCCAGGATCAGTCAGGTGTGTCGCACTGCTGTCTTTGTCAATGATTCAATGCTATCTCGCTCCGCAAGGTGATCTCAAGCTATTCTTAAAGAGCAGCAGTGTCATGATTCTGTCTGTCTTTTTGTGCATCCCGGTGCATCCCGGAGTCTGAAACAAAAGGATTTTGCCAGACAAATAATCAGTCCGGTCCTTTGTCCCTGTGGCTGCTTCATTCGGCTCTGTCCTTTTTCTCATTACACACTTCACTGAGCCGAGCTAGTGTAGCGGAGCAATTCCCTCTTCTTCTGCTGCTATATAGAGACAGATCATTAATTATCTTCTATGGGACGCAGAGTAATGGGGCTTATCGTTCAGACAAACTCACATCTGCAAGCATGAGCTCAAGCAAGTCATATGAAAAAGTGTAGATATGATGACTTTCCAAAAGGTTTAAGAATGCGTACTTCAAGCCAAGGGCTGCATTTGGATCCAAAACACACATTCTGCATTATTGTGTTGTTTAGTATTATTGCACACAGTACTAAACAACATATGTGTCCCTGCGGCACAAAAGCAGTCATCAGTAACACAGGTATATTTGTAGCAATAGCCAAAAATGCATTGTATGGGTCAAAATTATACATTTTTCTTTTATGCCATAAATCATTAGGATATTAAGATCATGTTCCATGAAGATATTTTGTAAATTTCCTACCATAAATATATCAAAACTTAATTTTTGATTAGTAATATGCATTGCTAAGAACTTCATTTGAACAACTTTAAAGGTGATTTTCTCAATATTTAGATTTTTTTGCACCCTCAGATTCCAGATTTACAAATATTGTCCTATCATAACAAACCATACATCAATGGAAAGATTATTTAATCAGCTTTCAGATGATATATAAATCTCAATTTCGAAAAATTGATGGTCTTGTTGTCCAGGGTCACATATTTGGTTCCCTGAAATACCTTTCAGTGTTTAGTTCTTTAATTTTTTTTAGAACATTTAAATTATCTATGGAACCTTTTCTACTTTTGTGCAATGCAAAGATTCCATGGATCTTAAAGGATCTTCGTGGAACCGTCAATTCCAGTAATTAACCTTTCATTTTAAGTGTGTGTTTTCTGTTTTTAGGTTTCTTCTTCACTGCATCTTAAAGGACCAGCACTCTTAAAAATAAATCTTCCAAAAGGGTGTTTTGCTGTGAAAGGTTCTTTATTGGCATTGATGGTTCCATGAAGAACCTTTAACATCCATGGAACCTTTCCGTGGTCTTTATAGTCGAAAAGATTAGATTTTTAAAATAGCCCTTACACTAAGAAAAATGTTTTATTTTATGAACTGATCACTGAAAGGTTCTTTGATGAAACAAAAATGGTTCTTCTGTGGCATCACTGCGAAAAACCTCTCTTGGGGACCTTTATTTTTTAAGAGTGCATCATCTTTGGTTCCTCAAAGAACCTTTCAGTGAACAGTTCTTAAAAGAACCATTTTTTCTTAGTGTACACTCTTAAAAATAAAGGTGCTTCACATAGAAGAACCTTTTTGTCTAAATGGTTCCATAACATCTGAAGAACCTTTCTGCTTCACAAAAGCTTCTTTGTGGTGAAAGAAGTTTCTAAAAGGTAATGAAGAGATGGTTCTTTTAAAGAACCTTTGACTGAATGGTTCTTTGTGGACCCAAAAATGGTTCTTATATCACTGTAAAAAATAACAGTGATTTTAACGGTAAAAAACTGTGAAAATGCTACAGTAAAAACCTGTTAAATGGTTAACGGTAAGTTCCTGTAAAATTTACAGGGAAAAAAACATAAACTGACGTTCCCAGAATTCCCTGCGTTGCATGTTTTTTCTTTGAAATAACTGTTTCTTCTTAGTTTTTTCTTATCAGTTATGTTTATTAGGGTTGTATGTTACATCTAATGCTGTTAAATTAATGTTTATTGCATATTTCAGTTTAATGAGTCTCACTATGATGGTGTTTAGTGCTTGTGTGAATGACGCTGTGCTTCTTCTATACATGTTATTATTTAAAAGCTGCTTGTGATTGGCTTTGGTTCATCATGTGACTATCAGTGTATTACAAAGATACAAAACAGATTTCAGTACTTCAATAGGTTGGTATATTAACATTATATCAGTTAATGAAATTACGGTATTTAACTGTAAATTTAAGTTAAAACCGTAAAACCTAAAATGTTGTTACTGTATTTTTTACAGTAGAATTCCGGCAACCACAGCTGCCGTTTTTTACCGTAATTTTTTTTTACAGTGATGGCATTGCTTGAAGAACCTTTTGAAGCACCTTAATTTTTAAGGGCCGTTTTAAAAATCTAAAGAACCTTTTACACTATAAATAAGATTTTGAGCAATGAAAAGGTTCCATTATGTTAAAGGATGTTAAAGGTTCTTTAGGGAACCATTGATGCCAATAAAGAGCGTTTATTTTTAAGAGTGAGTATATGCTTTGCATTGCATTTCAAATGAGAGCAAAAGCTATTTTATCTTTATGCTTCAGACACGGTATGAAACCGTCAGCCGACCGCACTGCCAGCCTCTTCTGCGGCTCAGCGAGGCAGAAAATAACACATAACACACTTCAATTAGAGAGCCAAACTGAAAAGACACGTGTGTCTCTGGGGGCCACGGCGCAGTGAAATTAGCCAATCGCGTGCATTGGCCCCTCTCCGAATCCATTACTATTAGCATCACAATCCCAAGTACATTATTGTGCTGATTAGCCGCTATCAGAAGAGATGACTAGTAGATGCTGCGTTCCCAAAAACACTTTCAGCAGTGGTTCATATGCCATTGTCACGTCTGTGACGGCCCCTTGATTTTTTGTTTATATTAGATTTGCAAATCAACATTTAGAACAAAAATGTGCTATACACAGGTTTACCTAAACATATTTTAGACTCTGATTGCTTTTAAATAAAGCTAATTATAATACCCCAACTAACAAAATTATGTTCTAAGAATGTTTTGCTAACAGAAGTTTTATGAA
>CM041803.1:1645712-1650712 GCA_023376895.1 Aspiorhynchus laticeps
CAACAAAGACAATTTTTTTTAATGTTAATTATTTTTACTTAAAATATAGGCTAAATGGTGTGAGTTACACATCTTTCAACGGCAATAAAATATAAAGGTGTTTTAAATACAGGGTTTTGCGAGTATTAAAAAGTCTTAATTCATCCTTCCACAAATTAAGACCTTAAAAAGCAGAATATCTGTCGTTTAATGTTGCATGCACTGCTAAAAATGAATATCTTCTTTAGTATGTGTGTCTTGCTTTTCAGTACAAATATCTAAACATACTTAAATCAACATACAGTTACTTGAAATGCAAAATGAAGACATTACACTTTATTTTTTGAGAAACTGGATCTAAAATACTAACAAATGTTATTTAATGGGGAATGCAAACTTATTTTCCCTTTGAATTAAGTTAATTCTTCCGAGCCCATTGGCAGATATTTGTTCTTGTTTTAATCATAAACTCACTTCAATTTGATAAATTTGTCAGAAAGCGAAAATCATGTTGCTTCAGTAAATGCATCTTCATTTCAGAATCTTCTGATATTTGCTCTGGAAAACAGTACCACGCAATTGCAGATGCAATTTCTATAATATATATCTTGTCAAATGAATTAAAAAGTAATAGAGATCTGTTAGATGTTGTATTTTCAAACTTTGAATTTCTGCTATTAAACTCATTTTGCTCCTTATAGACATACTTTTAGAGAACATTGATGTCAGTTTATGCCTGGATGGTTAAAATGGTTTTTAAAGATTTATCCATCATGCATCAGATTAAAATACAATCTCTTTGTCATTGGCTATATAATGTGCATGGCTATTAGAAGTCCCAATTTCTTTTTCATATCACTATACTATAATTCCAGTACAACCAAGTGTTAATGAAAGTCATATCAACCCTGTCTTGCATTTGAACATGAACAGAATTGACGTCATGACGTTAGAGGAACATGAGAGGAGCGTGGTTTTCTCAGGGGTCTTCTTCTTTAACCTCTTAAGACCCTGCGGCCTCATATGAGGATATTATATTTTAGTGTATTTCTCTGAGATTATACATGTCACAGTTTTAAGTCCTGTACAGAGCACATTCAGGGCTTTACAGAGATATTAAATGATTGGATGTTTCATCGTGACCACTCCCTCTCCTTGGTCTTCAAAAATGTCTGATATTAATTTAATGACACTCTTATGAAAATATGATAATATTTTGTGATTATCATTTAAATGTCTAATTTTTAAACTGTGTGTCATAAATCAACATCTCAGGAAAATGATATGGGGTTTCAAATCAAAATATGACTTTCTGTTACGAAACATATGAGGACACCGGGACTAAAAGCATGTTTATTACACATTTTGAGAGACATAACAAATGAATAGGGAAAGAAATGATATTTCAATATTCTGAAATATTATATATTATTATGAAAATTGTGTCAATTATTACTCCCATTATTACACTTCTCTTTTCATTACATGTTGCCCCAAAAACACATTAATATGCAAATTAGATTTAGTTTATAGATACATTGTATATAATGAGAAAACCCGTTTATGGCCATTTTACACGCATTTTGCAGAAAGAAAAATAGTATATCGAATTATTCTCTTATAACATAGTTGAGAATAATCTTTATACAAAGATTTTTTTTTTTACATTTTTATTAATGCTCTAAACAATGTAAAGACATGAAAAAAACTATTTTTTTCCGAAAACTTTTTTCTCGGGTCTCAGGAGGTTAACTGACTGGTGCTGGACTCATAGAGAGGGTCAAAGGCGATGTGGGTCAGACCCGAGGGCATCAGTAAACGTGTCCCTGCTCAATCCATCAGTAAACAGCACACATGTGTTTGATCAGAGTCCAGCCCCGAGGCGGCAGTCGCTGTGAGCTTTTCTTTCCTATTGACTCAAAGACACATGTGTGAACAAAGCACTTCAGACCAATAATAGCGTTTTGGATGGTGCATCTTGTGCTGTTTAATAGCTCTATCAGAAATGTGTGAAAATGTCATCTGTACGATGTCAGAAAGTTGCAAAGCAGTGAAGGCTCTTCTTGTGCTTGTGAACAGAACGCTTCTGAAGTGGCATTTCTATGCACTGTTTAATGCTGCTCAGAGGTGGAATGAATGCATTTACACAGCAAATACAACTGTAAGCTTTGATATTAGACCACAAAACCAGTCATAAGGGTAATTTTTTGAAATTGAGATTTATACATCATCTGAAATTAATAAATAAGTTTTCCATTGATGTATGGTTTGTTATGATAGGACAATATTTGGCTGAGATACAACTATTTGAAAATCTGGAATCTGAGGGTGCAAAAAAATCTAAATATTGAGAAAATCACCTTTAAAGTTGTTCAAATTAAGTTCTTAGCAATGCATATTACTAATCAAAAATGAAGTTTTGATATATTTACTGTAGGAAACTTACAAAATATCTTCATGGAACATGATCTTTACTTAATATTCTAATGATTTTTGGCATAAAAGAAAAATTTATAATTTTAAATTTGACCCATACAATGTATTGTTGGCTATTGCTACAAATATATATGACTGGTTTTGTGCTCCACGGTCACAATTTAATCCAGCTTTTATGTGGCATCACATTATTACACTGAATTGTAAGCAGGCACAGAGCAGCCTTAACTCAGCTGTGTAAAGATGCTTTATGTTTAGTACCTCAAAAGTTGAATCAAACTGAGAATACTCATGATCGGAGCTCTTTCTGGCGTCTCGTGTACAGCGTCGCTGCAGGTGGTGCGTCTCTGTTAGCAGCGGTTCATCGGGGCTCCACCCCGCCGTCCCTCTGCCCTTTAAAACACCCGCTTTCTTTCACGGGCCTCGCTCCGGGGTCAAGTGCGCGTCGCGTGCGTCAGCTCTTCACGACCGCAGAGTTTGGAGGGTTTATGTTTCTGGCAGCTGTGCTTTGAGTATGATGAGGTCAATATGAACGATCTGGCTTTTTTCTGTCCACTTTCTTTCTTCAGATGTAAAAGCCGAACGCTGTCGTTCCCCTCTTCTGCATCACAAAGCGTGCAGCGTAATACAATGTCGTGTGACATGACACATGCACATCACTGTAGAAAAGCAAACACAGGAGCAGTTCCTATAGGGTTGCCTTTTAGTTTAGTTTGTTCCATTATCTCGTCTCCTCACAGGGAGGCTGTGAAATCAAAGACTATTCATTTAGTTTGCTGTGGAAATAGTCCATTTGTCTTTTCCCATTATCTGACATTGTGGACAGGCCTCTCAATCATGTGCTCGGTTACATGAAAACAATATATATGCGAATAATACGCTTCTGAAATGTGAATGCCTCTGCTATTTATGTGTTTTAGATGGATGTTTTAAGGGAAAAAATCTAGCTTTTTTTGTACCAGTTCCAATACAGGTTACATTTGATACACACCACCAGTTAAGATTTTAATGTTTTTGAAAGAAGTGCTAACTGCATTTATTTGATCAAAAATACAGTAAAAATTGTGTTATATTATTGCTATTTAAAATAGCTGTTTTCTATGTGAATATATGTTAAACTGTAATTTATTTCTGTGATCAAAACTGTATTTTCAGCATCATTACTGCAGTCTTCAGTGTCACATGATCTTCAGAAATCATAATAATATGCTGATTTGCTGCTCAAGAAACATTTCTGATTATTATCAATGTTGAAAACAGTTGCGCTGCCTAATATTTTTTGTAAAAACTGTCATACACTACCATTAAAAAGTGGCCGTAAAGATGTTACAAAAGATTTATATTTCAAATAAATCCTGAAAAATAAAATGTATCACGGCATCACAAAAGTAAATTACATTTTACAATATATTCACATAAAAAACAGCTATTTTAAATTGTAATAATATTTCACAACATTACTGTTTTTACTGCATTTTTAATCAAAGAAATTCAGCTTTAGTGAGCAGAAGAGATTATGGTGTATTTACTTCATATATTTGTCATTTGACAGTTCAAAGGATTTTTTTTGCCCAAAAATGAAACATCTGTCTTCATCATGATGTCATGAGGGAGAGTAAATGATTTTCATTTTTGATCTGTTCTTCTCTTGTGTTCTTTTTGTCCGTCTTACGGTCTGTGTTGTGCTGTAGCAGTAATGGAGGGATAATTGCGACTTGCCTTGGTTTCACTCTGAGTGTCAGGAAGACACACACACACACACACACACACACACACACACACACACACTGTTGTCATGTCTCTACTCACACCTGATCACAGATAATCTCTCTTGAAAGGTGCCATTTTTATCTGCTGCTACAGCTGCAATTCAGGCAGAGAAAGAAACAGCATAAATAGCTTTGCTGTCTGTCTGCGTTTCTGTCTGTGTTCTGTCTGTCTGTCTGTCTGTCTGTGTTTCTATCTGCATTTCTGTCTGTCAGCTTTCCTGTAGCTCAAATGGTAGAGCATGGCGCTAGCAACGCCAAGATCATGGGTTCGATTCCCAGGGAAAGCAAGAGCTGATAAAATGTAAAACTGTAACTTGAATGCAATGTAAGTCGCTTTGGATAAAAGTGGCTGCTAAATGCAAATGTCTGTCTGTCTGTCTGTGTTCTTGTCTGTCTGTCTATCTGTCTGCATTTCTGTCTGTGGTCTGTCTGTCTGTGTTCTGTCTGTCTGTCTGTCTGTCTGTGTTCTGTCTGTCTGTCTGTCTGTCTGTCTGTCTGCGTTTTTATCTGTCTGTCTATCTGTCTGCATTTCTGTCTGTGGTCTGTCTGTCTGTCTGCGGTCTGTCTGTCTGTCTGCATTTCTGTCTGTCTGTCTGTGTTCTGTCTGTCTGCGTTTCTGTCTGTCTGTCTGTGTTCTGTCTGTCTGCGTTTCTGTCTGCGTTTCTGTCTGTCTGTGTTCTGTCTGTCTGTCTGCGTTTTTATCTGTCTGTCTATCTGTCTGCATTTCTGTCTGTGGTCTGTCTGTCTGTCTGCATTTCTGTCTGTCTGTCTGTGTTCTGTCTGTCTGCGTTTCTGTCTGTCTGTGTTCTGTCTGTC